>MU167353.1:83576-96538 GCA_015951145.1 Cronartium quercuum f. sp. fusiforme G11
AGAAATGCAATCCAATTAGGGTTTGCAACCTACTATAGAAACCATTTACCTGACTATGGCAAAATCACCAAGTGTCTAACAAAACTAACATCAAAGTGACAGCAGAAAGAGTGGAAGCCTGTAAAAAAGTAAGGGATATGCTTTTACCTCAGCACCCATACTCTCTCATCCAGACTACAATAAACAATTTAAGTTATATGTAGATGCTTCATCTGAAGGCTTAGGAGTAGCATTACATCAACTCCAGGTTGTAAATGGTAAGGCCAATTGTATTAATCTCCAGACAACTAAAGGATAGTGAGACTAGATATTGGCTCCCCACAACTGGAAGCCCTTGCCTTAGTATGGGCATTGGATAAACTAACTGATACTTAGATGGAGTTAATTTTGAAGTTATTACAGATTGCACTGGAGTGAGATCCTTGATGAATATTGTCAGCCTTTGAGTATAATGTGGTATACCACAAACTGACAAATAAATAAAACACAAAAAATGATAAAGACATCTAGACTCCAGTTTCAAGGAGCCATGTAATAAATAAATCAATAAAAAGCTTATATTTTGACCAACTACATACACACATATGTAACTAAGAGAAATTTTCTTTGGAGGAATGTAACCTTTTTTCTGTTACCAAGCTACACAATGGTAACCTCTATGAAAGGGCCATCCTCAGAAAAAGGGTTTTCCCCTTATGGACTAGGCCTTGACAATAGAGCCAGAACCTGGAGGAAACCAATAACTGAGAGGCTCAGGTGCAAACCCTTAGTTACTTGTTCCTATGGACCAGAACAGGAAATTCAACCAAAGGCCCTTATCTAATAAAGTATAAATAAAGACCCATCTCAGAGTCATGAAAAGAGGACTCACTTATATATTACACTACCATTTTCTCTGATTAACAAACTCTCACTTTAGTTTCTAAAGACCTGCTTTTTAGTCAGACTCACATATTCCTGTCAAAATACCTTTCTTCTTATTTTCTTCCTTTCCATCACTACTTTCACCTTACTGGCTAAGCTTGAGTTTATTTCAGCTCAATCCTCTCACTCTACAATCCCTGGGATAAGTCAAGTATCAACAACTTCCCTACTCACCTAGTCTACAAAGAAACTCACCAACAAGGTTCAGACTCCTCCTCCTACACTGCCAAGATATTTGTATCAGATGGGCCTATCCGATGTTCTATCACCCCAAGATATGCAATGCAGTGTCAGTAGGATTAGGTGCGATGGAATTACTATTGGTATCTAATGCTCTGACACCATATTGCAGTGTAATTCCATCGCACCTAATCCTACTGACACTGCATCGCATATCTCGGGGTGATAGAACATCGGATAGGCCCATCCAATACAAATATCTTGGCAGTGCTAGCTAAAGCATCAACAACTTAGCTAAATCCTCAGGCAAGACCAACAACAAGTCCCCTGTTACTTAGATCTGCTGGTTGGACTAAGTCTTGAACCTACAACAAGTTTCACATAAGTCTAGTTTCTGCCCTATGGCTTATCAAGGCATGATTTCTCCTATAAACTTTTCATTCAGCCTCTATCTTGACCTTAAGTCAGAAGCTGACAAATATTAAGACACCTAACAGGCGTATTAGATGGATGATAGCTGTCCAAGAATATAGGCCCTACATGACTATAACTCATACACCAGGAAACTTTCATAAAAATGCAGATGGGTTGAGTAGAATGGCATTACCCAATAACTCAGACAACCCAGCATGGGAGCCAGAAGTTCCTACCAAGGAAATAGCTATTATGGGAACATTAGCATGTCAGAATTACATGATGAATTCTTTCAGAAGATAGAAGATAGTTATTTCAGACCCCAATACAACAAAGCTGGTAAAAATATTATCACAAGATGAGACAGACTTAAGTCTGTCAACAATATTTGATCCTCCATGATTATACCAATGAGGAATGTTTTCCCTGGTATCTGGATTACTCTACTACAGCAAAAAACACACAAGTGTTTTAGTCATAGTATCAGAAATACACAAAAGACAAATACTACAAGTGTACCATGATGACATTACATCAAGACACTTTTCAGTAGACAGAACTCTAGAAAGAGTTAGCATAACAGCTTGGTGGCATAAATGGAAAATAGAAACACATGCCTATGTAGCTAGTTGTGAAAGATGCCAGAAAGCTAATAAAGCCACAAAAGATTTGGATTTCTTCAAGAGATTGAAGAACCTACTTACCCATGGGAAACTATCAACATGGATTTTGTAACAGGGTTACCTCCAGCAAGCTCTGAAAATTTTAATGCCTGTCTGGTAGTGGTAGATAGATTTTCAAAAAGAGCCAGGTTCTTACCCTGCCACAAAGAGTCAAGTGCAATGGACATAGCCTTTCTCTTTTGGGAAAGACTCATCAGTGATGTAGGTCTACCTAGATGTATTATCAGTCATAGAGACCCAAAATTCACCTCAGAATTTTGGAAAAGCCTTAACAAACTGTTAGGCACTAAATTAGCATTTTCAACAGCATATCATCCCCAGACAGATGGATTAGCAGAAAGGATGATTCAGACACTAGAAGATATGATCAGAAGATATGTGCCTTTGGCCTAGAATTTTGAGATAAAGATGGGTACACCAATTGAAAATCCCTAATACCTGCTCTAGAGTTAGCATATAACAGCAGCACACATACTACCACCAATAAATCACTTTTTGAGGTAGAGAGAGGGTATTGTCCTAGACTTCCTAAAGATAAACTGAAAACTGGAGATGTAGAAATACACCCCACAGCACTGAGCTTTGCATCCATGCTCAACAAAGCCAGGAACTATGCAGCCCAATGTGTAAGAGGCTCAGTGGAGTATAATAAATCCAGATAGCATAAGACCCATAAGGAACCAAATTTTAAAATAGGAGATCAAGTATTGGTATCTACAGCAAACTTTACAGACCTACAGGGCCCTAAGAAGCTACAAGATTCCTTTGTTGGCCCATTTGTGATTACAAGATTACATGGTAAAAATGCAGTAGAAGTTCAGCTTACAACTGAATTTGAGAGAAAACACCCAGTCTCCCCAGTAGGACTGATTAAGAGATTCAATTTGCCACAATCAGACAATGTTAAGAGGCCACCAAGCCCTAGCAAACCAGTACCTGTTGTAGTAATACCAAGTGAGAAATGTTTTTCAAAAATACTTATAGAAAAAAAGTTAGAGAAAACAATAAAGATACTAGGCTATATCTTGTTAGATACAAAAAATTGGGTGCAGATGCAAGTGAATGGTTATCAGCAGATAAGGTACCCAATGCTAAATAACCCTAAGGGCTCACAGAGCCAAGAAAAGAGGTAATACTGCCTGGAACTTGTATGACCTCTTCTAGTGGTGGGAAATGTCAGCCCTGAGGACTGCATAGCATTCCCACAGACTGAAACCAGATAGGCCTACACATGGTGACCTAGAAGAAGAAGTGTAATGAGTGATGTACACATGGAGGAACATAGTGTAACATAGGTATTACATATGTAATGAGCAGTGTAACAATTAAGCCACACCATGGGCTCAGCTTCAAGAGTCATAAGCATAGTATACTTATGACAGGAGCCAATTAGCAGGCCCTGCCATTAGAGTAACAAAATTTCAGAGTGGCCTATGTGGCCCTGTAATAGCATGAACCACAATCCAGCCCATATCCTAAGAGTGAGGAGGAGGGAGCCTGAATGGTATATAAACCCTTCCCTCCTGCCCAAGAGCTGTCCTCTATCCTCACCTTTACCAGACACACCAAAATAGAACTAACAGCACAAATATTGAGGAAACTTGTATAAACAAGTATCTGCTTAATAAGTGCAAGGTTCAACAGGTGAAGATAAGGAAAAGGTCACCCATCACTTTGATAAGGTCTGGTTGACCTTCACCTCTAGGATCCCTTGACAGTGAAGACTCGCCAAGAGCTAGAGATAATGAACACCAATACAAGATGGAGCAAGAGACCTACAGCTGAGCCTGAACTTCCCAGAGTTTGGCTCTTGCAGATAACTGTTGCCCAGTTCAAGACAAGGCACTCTGCCATGGGAGGACCTTTGTAAATCAACTAGAGTCTACACAAATCCTCACATTAAGGTCAACTAGCTGTAGTCCGTACTTGGTGGTACCAGTACAGACTTGCCTGTTGCTCTCTTTGAGTCTGAAGCTCAATTCAGCTTCACACCCAGGTTGAAATAGCCAGGTGGGTTGCCCCAAAAGAAGAATCCCCCTGATGGGAGCCTCAACTGTATTTGAGCCCATCTTCTTCCAACCAGAAGTTGATCACTTTTACTAGACAGTAAAAAGGATATATAGTGACTAATGAGGGTGTGCTAGCAAAAATAATATAAGAAGAGATAATGCCCAATGAGACTGTGCTGGCATAATATAAATGGGGTCTCAAGTCATCCATCCCACACTTGACATTTAGGTTAGGATAGAGTCACCATTTTCCTTGTGCTGTTGTCTCTCCAATCCTTTCATACTTACTGCACCTAGGTCAGTGCATATATCTGTGATCCAGGGTTGAAGAGTTGCTCAACCCTGTGTGGATGAATAGTACCAGGTGCTTGACCTTTTTTTTAGGATGTTCTGTGGTGCTCCATGAAAGTTTTCAAGAAACTGTATTTTGAAAATCATATTAACCAGAAACTGGGTTGGATGCAGGACAGATTGGAGGGCACATGGAACTCTCACAAATGTAGTATTCTAGGGTTCTTCCTGTGCAAAGATGAGAAGCTGGCAATGAAGACTAACTGGCACCCATGTCAACAACAGGCAAGAAATGTTCCTGGGGCTTGAAAGCTAGCTCCTGCCTGGAAGTCAAGCAGTTTGTGCATTTTCAAGCTGAAAGGGAAGCATTATAAAAAAAAGTGCAAGAGAACAAACCTCACTTCCAGAAGAAGCAGTAGGTCTCATATGTAAAAGAGATGGTAAGTTTGCTTCATATTTTTGTACAAGCTGAAATCTTATTTTCTGAATTTGACAAAGTATAGAAAATCCTAGATAAAAATAAAAAGAAGATAGAAGAATTTATGAAGTGATAAGAATATGTCAACACAAATGTCAAAGAAATAAGTTCAAATATGTATACTGAAAATTTTAAACTGAAAGATTTGACTTCTATAAATTTTAAGCTGTCTGAAAAGATTTTAAAATATCAGTAAAAATTGAGTTTGCTTTGTAAAGAAAATCCAGAAACAGTTCAAAAAAATTGTTTTCCCATTCTCCTGACTATGATTTTTCAGCAAACCAATTCCTTCTGTACTTGGAAATACATGAAAAGAAAATAGGAAATGAATTGACTGAGACATCAGAGAAATTAAAATGCAAGCTAGTTAACATGAGTAAAGTTGATCAAACAATTGTCTTGAACACTCTTCTAGAGCTTAATTTGAAAAAAATTCCACAAAGAGTTACAAGATCTAAAAAACGATGATGAATCAAAGAGAAGCTTGAAAGTTAATCAATCCAATGGAGATGCACCAGGAGTCCATGTTGGCACTCAAAAACACGTGATTGTTGCATCAAAAGAGTTCCTTGATCAACAATTAGCATTTGAAATAGAACTTGGTGTCAGCCTAACTCTAAAAAAAGGGTACAATAACCATGAAAATATAGGGCTAGCTACTAAAGAATAGCTTTTATGGGTGAATATAATAGTCAAGCCTTATTTAAATATATAAGGCTTTGACAGAAATCAAGAATGAATGAATTTCTCTTCACTGACTCTTATTGGCCATGGCAATCACTCTAGGTAAGATTTAAGCAAACACCAAATTAGTGCAGCAGGAATTGATTAACCCAGGATAGTGGATAGAGATAGAGGTCCAAGTAGTTAGTACTTGATCCAGAAACATGCCTTAAGCATAAAGTTAAAAGGTGAACAAATCCTACTGACTCTTGTTTTACTTCTAGAGGAAGGATTTGGATGTGGGTAGAGATCTAAGGGATTAAACCAAAAAAGAAATCAATCAAATGACTCTAAGAAGAAGGTTAATCTTGGGTTTAGACTTATAGAAATGAAAAAGACAGCTCTACTAATAATTCTTGGAGTATACAAGCAGTATCTCAATTTTATACTATGTAAGTATGTTATTTCCTTTGGGGAAATGGTAAGTGATGATGGTGATTTATCAGAAGCAAAGGGATACTCTTTTATAGATGTTCTGAGGCCCAGAGTGTGTCAACCCTGAGCATCAAAATGCCACAGACAAACAAGCAAATTACAACTCATACTCAGTTTCAAGAGTAACAACAAAGTAGTGTACTTACCAAGTGAGTTTTATTATTTCAGAAATGAATCCTATGTGTAAAAGAACATATAGTTGCTCTTACACCCTTTACTGAAGAGTTGTAATTCATACTGTAACATATGTGTAAATATGTTATACTAGCCAGTATATTGGTTACTGTCATGTGATAAGTGTGAAATGTTTACAGAAATGGACTCTACAGATAAAATAACCTAGAGTGTTATTTTAGAGTCAAGCAATAACTGTAGACTTATCCAGTTGTAATACAGACAAGATATCCCAAGTATGACAGCCTAGACAGCTTCACACTCGAGTAGCTAGTGTAGTTTTTGAGCTACAGTTGACAAAATGACACTTCTATTGAGTAAACACATGTTTACTTCAAGGAAATATGCTGAATTGTACTGTAGCTCCATTATTGACATATGTTCCAGTAGAATTGAAATATACACATAGTTGATAAACTGACAGATGATTTAATGAATTCAAAGAATGAACAACTTCCTCCATGAGAACCTTTCCCATGATCACTGATAGAACATATTTGAAATTATGCATTGTACAAAGAAATGAGTTATTAAGTCTGTGTATAAACTACATTTGAGATTATTTGATTCCATGAATCAATAAAGCAATTGATACCCTATGGATTCAAACACACTACAGGTTCTCATTACCTCCTTTGCCTTACATAATGGAAGGTTTTTTATTGGACCAAGCAAGATAAATCAACTCTACTAGTTGATCACCTCTTGTAACCATGAGAAACAAATAAAAATGAAATAATCTCTACAAAGAGCTTGTCATTGATTCCCCAGCTGAATACATGAAATTGAGAGCACCTGAGCCTCAGATCATCTATAAAAGCGCATCTCTTTGCTCATGATAAATCTCCATCATCTCTTACCACTTCACTAAAGAAATAACATGCTTACCTAGCATTTATACCAAGATGCCCCTCTTATACTCCAAGGATTATTAGTAGAGTTGTTTGTTTTATTTCTATAAGTCTAAATTCATGATCAACTTTCTTCTTAGAGTCATTTGATTGATTTCCTTTTTTGGTTTAATCCCTTAGATCTCTACCCACATCCAAATCCTTCCTCTGGAAGTAAAACAAGAGTCAGTAGGATTTGTTCACCTTTTAACTTTATGCTTAAGGCATGTTTCTGGATCAAGTACTAACTACTTGGACCTCTATCTCTATCAACTTCCTGGGTTAATCAATTCCTGCTGCACTGACTTGGTGTTTGCTTAAATCTTACCTAGAATGATTGCCATGGCCAATAAGAGTCAGTGAAGAAAAATTCATTCATTCTTGATTTCTGTCAAAGCATTATATATTCAGATAAGGCTTGAACTATTCAGCTTGTGAACATATTTACACATAAGAGCTATTCCTTAGTCTAGCCCTATATTTTGTGGTTATTGTACCCTTTTTTTTAGAGCTAGGCTGACACAGAGGGTGCTCTCAATTTTGTGTATTCAGTTTGAATCTGTCAATAATGCAGCTACAGTACAATTGGGCATATTTCCTCAAAGTAAAATATGTGTATAATTAATAGAATTCTCATTTTTTCAACTTTGGGTCTGAAACTACGCTAGCTACGCAATTGTGAAGCTGTCCAGCTGTCACACTTAAACTATCCTGTTTGCATTAAACTGGATAAGTATTACAGTTATTACTTGACTCTTCAAAGAACACTTTAGGTCAATTTGTCTCTAGAATTTAATTCTGCCATATATCACACATAAAGTCCACAGTATTTACAAGAAAAATCATAGAGAAAATTCTATGGAAAACAAGTGGTGATATAAGGAATACAGTACTTGCAAGACTTGTAGAAAGTGAAAACTGGAGCAAGTTCTTAGTAATTATAGAACACATCAGGAAGAATACCTCAAGAACTACACAATATCCCTCCAAGAAGAGCAAATACAAAAGCTCAACCACCTACCTCAGAAGGAAGGCTTAGCCGACCTTGCTCAACATGTGGTAGCAGAGACCTCAACCATGAGTGGAATCTTGCAAAGGAAAAAAGAAAGCAGTCAACAAAGAAGACCAAGAACAACCTGATCAACAGGATGACCCAGTCATGGAGTTTGTAGAATACACAGACTCTGACATTGATTATGAATCAGATAATAATGGTCAAGAGGATGTATCAATCAATATGAGAGAAACTCATTTGGAACACCAACAAGATATAGCTCAATTATAAGGAGACATCAATATACCTCAAATTGGTGATCTAAGTGATATGTTCAAACACACAACAGATGCAAGACATATGATGACTAAGCCAAAGGTAGGGAGGGCTCATACTATAGGATACCACAGTATACCAATTATAAACATTATTGTGAATGAATTTGATCTACTTCTAGACACAAGAGCATCCTGGTCAGTGATGGGGAACATGTATCTCAGCATGCTATATCCAGATTGGAAGGAAAAAAGGATTCTCAGGCTGTGGTAGTGAACCTTTTTCCTCTAGGAATAATTATTGAATTTACCTATCATTTTTCTTCATTCAAGAGGCAATATTGAATTCTAGCTGGATTTGCAGTAATGGAAAATGTCAAATCCAACTACTTGACTAAGGGATGACTTTTTGAGCTTGTATGGCTTTACCATTAAGTCATGGTAATGAAAAATATTTTACTATCAAGAATAATTAAGACAAGAAATTTGGAATGCCTAAAGAATGCCTAATCATGGCACTACATCAGGAAGTAGCACATGAAAGATTCAAGAAATGAATGAATGAGGGCTATCTGACCACCATTGAGTACAGACCAGAAGAATACTATAGAACAATTAACAAAGAAATACCATAATGAATTTTGCCTAGGAACATTTACACTAGGAAGGATTATGAACATCCTGTGAGTATCATCACCTTGACTGTTGTACCTAAACCATATCCACCTATACTCAGGACAAATCCTTATCCTGCCAGTCCAAGGAATAGAGTAGAATTAGAGAAACACAGATGAGTTCTTGAAAATGAAAGTAATAAGAAAAGTATGTAATAATGAAATAGTGGATAATGCAACACCAGTTGTAATTGCTTGGCCAAATGGAAAATCCAGGTTATGCAGAGACCTTAGAGCTCTTAACACTTACACTGTAGCTATTAGATATCTATCACCACAAATACCATATACTTCAACAAACCTAAGCAAATCTAGCTACATCACAATGGATGTAATGAAAGGATTTCACCAAAATGTTGTATAAGAAGGTAGTAGACAACACTTAAGAATCGTTTTTCATCTTGAAGTATAATACTCAAGAATGCCATTTGGGATAAAAATTGCCCCTGCATTTTTCCAAAAAATGATGGATACAGAGTTCTCCAAAAAAATTAGAGAAGGATGGCTTATAGGATACATTGATGATATGATAATATTCCATGATATATGGCATGCACATACTTTAGCCATTGAGCATGTCTGTACTATGGTTAAAAACATGAACATGTCAATCTCTTTGAAGAAATGCAACTTTGGATTTAATGAGCTCTAGGCTCTAGGCCAAATTGTATCAGGCCTTACCTTTGCTATAGACTAAAACAGAGTCAAAGCAGTCCTTGAAAAACCAATGCCAAAAAATGTACAACAAATGCAATCCTTCTTGAGGTTTGTAGGCTACTACAGAAACCATACCTGACTATGAAAAAATCACCGTGTCCCACAAGACTCACAGAGATGTTGCCTTTGAAAGGACAACAGAAAGAGTGGAAGCATGGAAATAGTGAGATATGTTCTTACCTCAGCACCTACCCTCTTTCACCCAGATTACAACAAACCATTCAAGCTGTATGTGAATGCTTCATTTGAAGGATTAAACTATTAACAGGGATCTTGTAACAGGACTACAACCAGCAGGAGCTGAAAACTTCAATGCCTCCAGTGATAGTAATAGATTTTCAAAAAGAGCCTGATTCTTACATTGTCACAAGGAATCTATGCTATGGACATAGCCTTCCTCCTTTGAGAATAACTCATCAGTGATGTAAGTTTACCTAGACGAATTATCAGTGATAGAGACCCAAAATTCACTTCTGGATTTTGGAAGAGCCTTAACAAACTATTATCCACTAAATCAGCATTCTCAACAGCATATCACCCCCAGACAGATGGAGTAGCAGAAAGAATGATCCAGACACTAGAAGATATGATTAGAAGATACTGTGCTTTGGCCTAAAAATTAGAGACAAAGATGGGTACAACCATGATTGGGATCCCTGTTACCTGCTCTAGAGATAGCATATAACAGCAGTACACATAGTACCACTAATAAGTCACTTTTTGAAGTACAAAAAGGGGGTACTGCCCCAGACTTCAAAAAGATATACTCAAAACTGGGGATGTTGAATTCCACCCCACAGCATTGAGTTTTGCATCTCTATGCTTAGCAAAGCCAGGAACCATGCAGCACAGTGTGTACAAGCCTCAGTTGAGTATGATAAAGCCAGATGGGATAAGACTCATAAGGAACTAGATCTTAAAGTAGGGGATCAAGTTTAGGATCTAAAAAATTTACAGAATTCCAAAGACCTAAGAAGTTGCAAGATTCTTTTGTTGGCCCATTTGATTAGAAAATTCCATGGAAAAAATGCTGTAGAAGTCCAGCTTACAGCTGAATTTAATAGAAAACATCCACATAGTGACTGCTCAATCAGAATTTTTGGTATGTTGACCTATGTTGAATTTCACATCAGTGAGCAAGACAATGGAAAAATTTCACCCCACACCTAGGCTCAAATATTACTTTTCTGAATCTGAATCAGATATCTCTTTTGAACCAGCATCTAGAGGCTCACCTTGAGTGTCATCACTTCCACAATGTCTTTGTCTCCTTATCAAACATCTGGTTTTATCCCAATCCACCTTCTTCAATATCATGTTGTTGATATTCATACAAACAAGAATGTACTCTCTCCCATACTTGAAAAGAGTGATTCCCAACAATCTATTAGACATCACTGATGCTTGCCAGCCTCATCTCACAATCCTCAGCCCAGAAAGATAAGATCATTCCTTCTTAAAGAAGTTACTCATCAAAAAGGTTGCACCTGAATTTGATAATCTACTCACCATCAAACCAAACAGCATATGATTTGTCCAAGCTCAGTTGCTACCACTACAAAAGTTTTCCATTTTCCCTAGGGGAAAATTTTTGACCTTATGGCCAAGAAGCCTTCTCTATCTGGCCCACTGATAATTCATAAGGTCAAAATTTTTCCCCTAGGAAAAATGGAAAACTTTTGTAGTGTACTTCATTCTAGAAGGTCAAGAATCACTCATTACAATGAATTACCAAGTTCAAATCAATGGTTCATGTATCAGCAAGTTCAGCATTGATGTGCTAAATGCCTCAAGGATGGTAAGCTATGTCTAATTTCCAAGGGTCTTTAAAGGAATTGGCCTATTGCATTGCATCAAGACATCATTTCAATTAATATGACTACACCTAATGCAGATATGCTGGTGGTGCCTCAACTATCTGCATCAAAGAGTCACTGTAATTAAACCCAATCCATGCTAAGCTCATCCCTCTATTGATTTGGAGAGTTTGGACACAGAGTATGATGAGTTATGTTGCTTGTTTGGGGAGATTTGCTGGATCTAGTTCTCACAGGTACTTGTCCTGTGGCATTGCTTGACCCTTTGGATAGCTTCCCCTTACTTTTATGACAGAGAGAAGTGACTTAATGTGTTTTTTGAGTATTCTTTTGCTATTTTGAAACCCCAGAAAAATTAATCAAGTCAGCCAAGAAAAAAAGTCATCAGAATGTGATGATTGAGGGAAGGAGATAAGCCTGAGGGGTTTTCATGAGTCTCTCAGCTCCCATCATGAGTCCAGATGCCAATAAAAAATTGAGCATTTGAGCAGCTTCCAACAGCAGCTTGATCAACAAGATACTGTAAATCAGCACCAGAGGACTCTGGAGTTGAGCACACTTTTTTTAGAAACCAAACCAAAAAAAAAAACCCACCTAAGAAGGACACATAGTCAAGCTCAAATCTATCAGGTATTTCTGCCCAGAAAGAAATAAAATAGCTGGTAAGACTCTTGCCAATCCCTAGTCACATAAGAGCCTTATCAAGTGAAGCAGTCATCAAGATAAAACCTTTCTACATAATTAAGAGGTTCTTGAAAATAAGGGACCTATCAAGCCTTATCTGAATATATCAGGCTCTGACAGAAATCAAAGTTATTGAATTTCTCTATAGGTCATGGCAATCACTCTAGGTAAGATCTAAGCAAACAGCAAATCAGTGCAGCAGGGATTGATTGACCCAAGATGAAGGATAGAGATAGAGTATTCAAGCTGTTAGTACTTAATCTAGAAACATGCCTAAAACATATAAAAAAGGTTCACAAATCCCTACTGACTCTTTGTTTACTTCTAGAGGGTGGATTTTCCAAAATTCAAGAGAAATTGAATGTGAATAGAGATCTAAGAATTTAAACCAATTGTGAGGTCCTAGCTTCAGTTGGCTGGACTCTCACTTGAGAGTGCAATGATGGATGGTTGGTTGAGTCAAAGACTCAGTGCAATTAAGGGTTTCTTCCCCAAATCCTCTAGTGATTCAAAGCCTAGGAGGCAGATGGGCACTGTATATCCACTGGGTGAGCAGGAGAACCAGCCTGTCTGAAACACAGTGAGGGGCTGAATCCCAAT
>MU167353.1:96768-111978 GCA_015951145.1 Cronartium quercuum f. sp. fusiforme G11
CCACACCCAGATTAGGGTGAATGATTCTATGACTATCTGAGAAGAAGAAAGCTCAGGGATCACTTTAATAGTGTCTCAAGCTGTTGAGTAATAAATTCTTAATTAATTGATTGAGTGTTGGAAAATGTCCTCCTGGAGTGAAGACTCTGGGACCTCCTTTTATACCCTCAGTCTTCAATCTTCCTTCACTATAGGCATTTCCCATGTCAAAGGACTAACCTAGCCCTTACTGATTTGTCTTGTAATAAATAATAGCTATTATTTATTACAAGTTACTCAATTTACATTTACTCTTCTTCATCTGGTAGATGATACTTGTGTAATGCCATCAGATGGCTTTATATATGTATCTACAGCTCTTGACACTGAGCTTGAGGTGTGGTTCAATTGTTACACTATTCATTACATATGTAATACATATGTTACACTACTCACTCCTATGTAATACCTATGTTACACTGCTCCTTATCTGTGTGCATCACCTATTACCCATGTAATACCTGTGTTACCCTATGTATTACACCTATTCTTCCTATTAACTATGTATGTACATGACTTCTTTCAGCCTATGGGACTGTCATGCAGTCCTCAGGGCTGACACCAATGAAGAAATCAATCAAATAACTCTATAAAGAAGGGTGATCATGAAATAAGACTTCTAGAAATGGAACAGACAACTCTACTATTAATCCTTGGTATAAAGGGGTGTGTTAATTTGAATACTGAGTAAATATTGTATTTCTTTAATGAAGTGGTAAGTGATAATGGGGGATTTATCACAAGCAAAGGGATGCTTATTTATAAACATTCTGAGGTAGAGGGTACTCTCAATTTTCTGGTTTCAGCTTGGATCAATAAAAAACTCTTGAAGTTTATTTGGTTCCACTTTTTCTCATGGTTACAAATCACTAGTAGAATTGCTTCTGCTTCACTCTCCCAATAACAAACCATCTTTTACATGAGGCAATGGGGAGGAACTTGTAGTCCGTTTGTATTCATAGATTATCAATTGTTCTGTTGATTCAATGTCCATGTAAATAAATAAACTCAACAGTAGTTTATACCTGGTGTGAGAGATCTCTAGCCAAAAGGCTAGCAGAAACTGAGTAGGTAAAAGGAAAACTAGACTAAAAGACTAATCAAAAACCTAAAGCTGGGTTTTACAAAGACAGAAATGATACTAAAAAGGTTGTATAAAAAAAAAAAAGGGTTATAACTACCATTGGTGAAATTAATTGAGAAATGGGATTAAGGAAGTTGAGAGTGGGTAGAGTTCCTGAGATGATAAAATGAAGGTAAGGAAAAATAATTGTCTTAATTTGACTAGGACTTCAAAGCTGGTGCTCCCTATGGAGACTTGACAAACAATTAAACACACACATGCAACACCACTGACTAAGCTAATGAAAACTATTCTTCTTTCAACTACCTTCTCTATTCTAAAATAGCCAAACTGACAGACCAAAAATTAAGAACTAGACTGATAGAATTGACTGAGTGGACTGAAAGGTTACTGCCAGCTTGCTGATGTAATTGGCATTCTTAACAAACCCAACAACTTCAGAGTGTTGTTACACCCAAACTAGTATAATCAATCTATGTTAAGGTAGTCTTCTTTAGAGTGCTTAGTACTGCAGCAAGACAGATAAAGAGTAATAAAAATTCAAGACCCAATACTAGTCTCCTTAATTGAAATATAAGGGGCAATTTAAAATAATTGGACTACACACTTGAAAGAGAGAATGGAACCCCTCTACTAATTTACTTTAAAAGAGAGAAAAAGGTACTATCATTCAAAAAATGTGATGACACCTCTTTTCTCTTGCCAAACTCCCTCTTATATACACAAACAGCCTTCCCTGTACAAAAAAAAAAAAAAAAAACAATGAACTTTCTCTGTACAACATATAATTAAAGAGCACCCAGATTGCACAAAAATCCACCCTTCTTTCTTCCCAATCCAGATTATTGCCTCTCAATTGCTACTTCTGATCTGCCAAAGCACCACTTCAATCTCCACAACTCATACAATCCGAATCAATCATTCCAAACTGATCTGACTGTTTGCTACACTCATCACCTTGACTTGTAAATATTAAAAATTGATTTATTTTTTTGTTTATTATTCAGGATATAAATTCATGTTTACATCTTTGGTTATTGTTTTAAAATATGAATTTGTTTACAAAATTTGATAATTATTTTAAAACCTGATTTTGTTATGGAAACTAACTTTACAATTTTAAAACAAAGTTGTTTGTAAAATTCAACTTTTTTGTTCAAACAACAAAATTGTTTATAAATTTTCTAGTATACTATTTAATTCTTGTGTAAGTGCTATTCATTTTTCTCTTTGCCTTATCATCTCTCTGCTAATCCTGTTCTAGCTTATCCCCTAGGCTCTTTTCTTTCTTCTCTCTCTCATTTGTTGTCTTGTTTTACTCTTGTAAGATCTCCTTGAAAGGTTGATCTGATGAGATAGGAATAATTGGTAATAACAAAATGAACTGATTGTTCATGCTGCTGCTGAATGTATCACTCAGTGAGTTTCTTTGTCCTTTAATGACCTTCTTAATTGACTGCATCTGTGCTTTAGTGTGTGTAGTGCCTTTCAAGGATGTAAGCTGATGATCAAAATGACCTAGTAGTAAGTGCTGAGGTTGTGATGAGAGCACAAGAAATCCTTGGGGTTGAGGGTTCTGATTTCCTTCCTTGTTCATTGATGATGTCATGCTGAGTAAGTGCTGCCCCTTGTCTATTCAAAACCCTTCTTTTGTTCCCCTTTCTTCTTGCTTTCTACACCAGAGTTGATGGATCAACTGTTTGTACAATGTGTTAATTCAAACAGATTCTACTAGTGATCATGGGAAATGCTATCAGGTGGGAAGTTGTTCATTCATTGAATTGATTAGTTCACCTGTCAGTTTATCAAGTATGAGTAAATATATAAAAACTACCCAGGAAATTGTGAGAACTTGTGTCAATACTGTAGTACAAGTGTTAATAATAGTGCTACAGTACAATTGAACATGTTTCTTCAAAATAACTCATGTACTTATTTATTAGAAATGTCATTGTTTCAACTGTAGCTCCAAAATACACTACCTACTAGTGTGAAGCTTTCTAGCTGTCATACCCGAGCATTTTGTTGGTATCATGACAGGAGAAAAACTACAGTTATAACTTAGCTCTAAAATAAGCCTATAGGTCATTTTGTCCATAGGACCAGTTCTACAATAATATTACAACTTTTTCTATTACAGTAACAGGGATACTGGCTAGTGGAACATTTGTACACATGTGTTACAGTATGAATTACAATTCTTTTAGTAAAAGGTGTAAAAAGTGCTGGCTCCGGAGATATGATCTCATTGGTGCTGCAGTTGTTCTCCGAGGTGACCTGGCCCAGGGTCACTGCACTCAACTGTCAAAAACTCTTGAGGTATCCTGCTCATCTTTGACATCCAATATGCCCATTACAAAATTGAAGTATAACAGATTGCGCATCCGGACCTGTCAATTGAAAAAATGCTTTGAGGAATGGGATCCATATGGAATTCAGAAGCTGGATGAATAAAGTGTTTCATTATCTTATACTGCATATGAAACTCACCAAAAGGCTGATTTATGTGCTCAAATTCAAAGGTGAATTGCAACTACAGCACCACATACATTCATATCCAACATCAATCATGAATGCTCTACAAGTCCCCCTACTTTAAGCTGAAAATGTATAACATTGATCAAAACAAGGCTGGTACCAGGCTTTGTGTGTCTTTGACACAAAGATTGGCATTGAGTGATCCACTTAGAGCATCAACAAGTGGACTTAGGCCCAACTGTCCCTAGAGACTCTCCTGGACATGAAGAGTGTTTATCCAGCTCAACCTCAACTGCAATGAATATTATTGATACAAGGGCGTTCCTTCAAGTCCTTTAAATGAGGGTTTAGTTGTAACACCAGCTGAAATTTGGGATCTCTCTTAAATAGCTACTCATGTCAATCACACCTTCAAGCAAACTGAACCCATCACTGCAAATGTAGCTATTGTGACCGCCATACTATTCTTTCTTTCAGCATACCTCAGTGTATACTTGGAATGGGTCCTCACAGGTCAGCAAAATCAAATTTAGCTCACAATCACAGAACATAGACCAGATCCACTCATCTACATCGATCAGCTGCTTTGTAATCCCTCAGGAAATTTGCACTGCGATTTCCTCACTACAACTTGAGCCACAGTTGACCATCTTCAACTGCCATCCTACTTGCTTTGCACTTTATCTGATCGGTAACAGCCCACCAAATACATACCTTTAGTGTTATGGGTCTCATCAAGCCCAAAAGTATAGATGTCAGAGCTTAAATCAATTTCTTCTTTTTCCCAAGCCTGGATTCCTAAAACATGCTCCCAGCATCCATTCAAGGACTATTCTTGCTCAAAAAGAGTTGAACAATGTGCCTTTCAAAACTTTCAAATTGCTTAGCTCACTTTGTATGTCAGCCTTCCATAGAGGAATTCCTAAATCTAGCTTTGGTTAAATCTCTCAAACCTTTCAATCCTGACAACCTGGTCAGATCAATCCTTATGGTAATGAGAACAGTGCATGCAAGGTGTCACCTAAGAAAACCTGCCCAGCTTTGCCCGTCCGGCGTGGCAAGACCGGCTGGACCCTAACTTGCAGAGGAACAGCGAAGACCTTCCCCTGCATAGCCCCCAGTGAACTTTTTGTGTCTCTCCTGTTTCAAATGGGTATACCTTCCATACTCTTCTTTCTTTCTCTCGACCTTTATCCAACACACTGCCCGCCGCTTGCTATCAGTAGCTAGAACCCTCTAACCACACAGTGCCAACCCTAACTTTTTGTATACCTTTCTGGTACAAACCGCCACACTTCGTGTTGTTTTTCTCTACATAAGAGCCAGTAACGCACGCTGAATATTTTGATAAAAAAAAAGAAAAAAACTTTTGTTGTCCTTGTGTGCCTGACACTGCCATATGACTCTTGAACTTTACCCAAAGACCTTTTACTTGTTTCGATTGCACCCAGGCGAAAAAAATCCTCTTTGGAACAGATGAATTGGCCTCTGTCACTGATTGTCTTGGAGTTTCAGTCATGCCAGGCAGTTGGACTGAAGCTTTTAAAAACCCCAATGCATACTGAAGGTGAAGTTTTATGAGTTGTACTCCTTTTTTATTGGCAACCTTCCAGCTTTATGCCACTCACTGGAATCGGCTGGTCCACGGTGTAGAGCTCTCCAATAGTGCTATTTTATTTTGTCTAATCTAGTTTCCTTGTTGTGTGTCTCTACCTGGAATTTTTTTCCGAGGGAGGGATTTATCAGAATTGATTGCAATTTTATGAATAAATATTCCATCTGAAGTCGTTGGTCTGAGATTGATGCAGCCACTACCTGGCTGCTTTGCACCACATGGTCTCAATGTTTGGTCCTAAAACTTTCCTGTGTCTTTTTGAAGTGTCTGAAGAACATTGAGACAATGTTCTTCACTCAGTGTTTGTGTTGTGGCCTGTTGTAAAAAATAAATTCAAAGTTTTTTTTTTCCTCATCATTATTCTGTGTAGGACAGTTGGATTGATAAGAAAAATCTTGTATGTGCTTTTTGGGTATCAGATGACAGAAATCTTCGTCTCAGCCTCTTCTCTTTGCAACAGGGCCATTGGAATGCAGTCCTTACCTCAAGTGCAACCCTTGATTCAGACCTCTATAGATCCTTGTAAGTGATTGCAGGGCTGCACTCGGTGCGAAAAAGTGGTGTTGATGATGGATGAATCATCTTCAGATGATGATGATATTCATTAGAAAATGATTGATGGGCAATGACTAATATATTATCAATGATAAAGAACAAAATCAAAAACCATTACACCAAAAGTCACAACAACAATAATAACCATAAAACAAAAAATAAAAATATGAAGTAGAAAAAATGAGTAACCAAGTTCTGTAAAAACTATGAAGATGGTAATCAAGCTCTTCTGATAATTCCCCAATTGTGTATGATATACATGATGCCAGCTTGAGATTCACCAGTAAAAACTAAGAGTGAGGTATCATCAATAAAAATTAAAACAATCAATGCCAGCTTGAGATTCACCAGTATAAACTAAGAGTGAGGTATCATAAATAAAGATTAAAACAATCAATGCCAGTAGTCATTAAAATTGATAAACCAATCAGATACAAGGATTTTACCAATACTTAAGAAGGAGGAAAAAAAAACTAACTTGAGTCTTGAACCTTCTTTTGTGAAAAATGGATGATATCTTGTACCTAATTGAAAACAGGAGAACCAAGGGAAAGAGGACATTGATCAGTCCTTAATGTTAATGCAGGACAGATGGCATACGCAATGGTTGTTTGGAAAAATAAAATAAAAGAATTCAGTATGTAAACTCACCGGGGAAAATGAGCTCTTTCAACATCTTCAACTGACCTTCTTTTGGCAAATGGAAATGAAGTGGCGTGCCAGCGAAGTAAACAATAGTCGATGAGCAGTCGCTGGGCTCCTGGTTTAGAAGTTGGTCAGTATCGATCCCAGGAACGCAAATGCATGGAATCAATAGACTCACCTTGTTAGTGAAAACCAGTCAGTGGAGTGAACGACATTCAGTTGTGAAGTGAGGTGGACAAGGGTTGTGATGGTGGGTTGATTCGTAAATGGAGACGTCGAGGTGATTGGATGGAAAGGAAGTGGTGAGGGAGAGTCGGGGCCGATGAGTCGCAAGGGTTGTGGAAGGAAGTCGAAGGAGAGGGGAGGGTTGACCCGGTGCCACACATTCCCTGCAGAAGGTTTGGGATGGCCCTGCATCTGACCTGATAAGCAGGGATGATCAGTTTACCCGCTCAGCTGGACCTACTGGCAGGGGGGTTTAGGATAGGCTCTGGGTTTCTTCCTTACCCTAACCCCAGTGACACGTTTCTCAAAAAAATGTTCAACAAATGCCAAATTGGCTGTATCAGTGGGCCAGATAGAGCATAAGGTCAAAATTTTTCCCCAAGGAAGAATGGAAAACTTTTGTAGTGTAGTCTATGCTATTACAAGGTTACACTGGTCAACTACTTGTGGTTGTGTACTTGAATAACAAGGCCCACTATGTACTATATATGTGATGTCTGTGTTACACTCTGTGTTCTCATATGTACATTAGGTATTACATTGTGTTATGCATGAGATTATTGTATGCAGTCATGTCTTTGTTAGTCTATGGGGACTGCTGTGCAGTCTTCAGGGCTAACACTACATATGTGTTACACTATGTCTCTACATGTAATACCTTAGTTACACTCTATTTTCTCATATGTTCATTATGTATTTCATTGACACATGATTATTGTATGTAATCATGTGTTACATCAGTCTGTGGGATTGCTGCAGTCCTCAGGGCTGACAGTGAATGCATCAGAATGTTTAATAGACATTGCACACGCTGCTTCATTCTTCTTGAGCTTAAATACTGGAGGCTGATTGACATTCAGGTGGTAGATTCAATATACATCCTACTTTTGAGACCCGCACACTGGCACCTGCATTGATTTTGGTCCATGACAGATCAAAAGAAAGATGATTGTATAATGATGCAGTCACAACTTCTGAGCTTTGTTCTCTGCTGACTTCAAGCTGTCAACCTCTTCCAACACTTGAGAAGCAGGACCCAGAGTATTGCCTTACACATCAACTTCTAAACATGCTTGAGCTGGCATTGAGTTTTGTGATGTGCCCCCTAACAGTGACACAAACTGAAGTGATGATGATTTTGACCCATGCCTTTTGAAGGGTGAAATGGTCCCAGTTGGAGTCAGTCTGAAGAGAGTCAGGTTGCATTTGACAAGGCAATGATTACAAGAATGAATGATGTAATACCAAGGATTTGCAAACCATCTTGGATTTGCACTGGCATTCTAGTGTTGGGCAAAGGCTTCAAATTGAAGGCTGACAATTGAGAATATTGGTCACTATCTTACTTCCACATATCCTGGTAGCTTGTTGGAGCAGCACACATCACATTACTCAGCACCAGGCATCTCTTCTGAAGAACCTTGCGCACATTGTTTCTCTGACAGATATAGAACTTGAATAAACTATGACTACCAAAATTAACCACTATCAACATCACATTCAGTGTTGCCTCAAAAGTTCAGTAATTTTATTTCCACACTCTGTGCTTGCCACCAATCACCCTATTGCTGTGCACTATGCTCACTGCCTTGAAAAGTTTGGACCTATTCAGGCCTGGTGGTCTTTTCAATCAGGGATCTTGATGGGGTACATAATGTTAGCACTTCACAATGGTCACCTTGGTTATCATTACCTTTTTGTCAATTTGAAATTTCACCCAAACATCATGCTCAAAGTTTTATTCTTGTTCTCAGGGGTCCACTCAAAATCAGAATGTTGGAAAACTTTTGCTGTGGTGGTAAAATCTTGCAGGCCTCTTGGCAGATGAAAATAGTTCCCCAACAATCTCAAGCCATACCTTGTAGAACTACCAAGCCTTCTAGATCCCACCCCATTCACTCCACAGTCTAGTCAAGTAAAGAATCTTAAACCACTCCATGGAGAAGCATTGACTCACTGCCAAGATATTTGTATCGGATGGGCCTATCCGATGTTCTATCACCCCGAGATATGCGATGCAGTGTCAGTAGGATTAGGTGCGATGGAATTACACTGCAATATGGTGTCAGAGCATTAGATACCGATAGTAATTCCATCGCACCTAATCCTACTGACACTGCATCACATATCTTGGGGTGATAGAACATCGGATAGGCCCATCCGATACAAATATCTTGGCAGTGACTCAATTTATTGACTGACTCAACCTGGACCAATCAGAGGACTGTTGCTGGATTGCATCAGAGAATTGGGTTGCTTGAACCTTGGCTAAATGTCAAGGTTCTTTCCCCATTGTTGCACAAGCAAGGTACCACAAATGTTATAAGCACAATGGAGTACCAAGAGGTAAAGTTTGCAACATCCAAGGTAGAATTGGATGATAATTAGTCCCAACCTCGATGAATTCAACTGGGACCACTTCATTTGTGAATATCACATCAATTTTTGGTCATGAGTGTGTCACAGCTCCAGGTCATGACCCAATTTCTGATACCTGGGCCTCTCTGAGTTTTTTCAGCCCATCCCACCAACAAAACCTGACCCATTTTGATCCTTGATGAACCTGACATTCATTTATTTGGTAACAAGTCCAAAACAGCACAGCTCATTCTAACAATGAAATTTTCACACATTTTTCATTTATTATCTGGAAGGCTGGTGAAGTCCATGAATTGTTAACATACCTACCATCTCCATTGTATCTACAGACCAAGAGTAGTTCAAACTTTCATTTTTTGAACCTTTTAGAGCTCCTCTCTTAACCTGTCCTGAGACTGGAACCTGTTCTTGAGTGCACTAGCTTATGGAATCTATGGTTCTATCATGGGTGCATATGGAGTTAGGCTTCAAGTTGAGTTCCTTTTTTGTTTCCCCTTTCTAAGTTTGCATATGTGGACCCAAGACTTTCCATACTCACTAAATCTGTTCTGATGGGCTCTCCATAGTATGCTGTGTCAAGGTTTGAGTGGGGCCCAGTAGACACCAGTTACTTTTTTTGGGCTCTGCCATTCTTGCTCTCCTCATCCAACTTTTGAAGCACTCAACCTGGTCTGTGAGCCCCCTACCTGCCTCCCACTAATGACTTTCAACACCCCTTGCTTGCGCTACTTGTGGCTTGGGTTTGCCTTTGAATAGCAGAACAGGTTCTACCACCAGAGGTCTGTTGAGGAAGCTTCCTTGGAGATCAAAAAAGCCACAGCCTAGGTCTGAGCCTATCACACTGAATCCACAGAAGATGCGCCCAACGCAGGGAGTGTACAAATTCCACAGAAACTCACTATTTTTCTATCCCTTTTTACCAAATTTTTGCCTGCCAGACATGCTCACCAGTATCTGGTGAGCACCTCTCAGTGGCCTCACTGGGCATAATGCCTCAGTGATGCATACTCTGGGGACAAAGCTAGGTCAAAAAAAGGATTCTTGCTGTAGAACCATGAAAAGAGGTACACTCCCCACGTTGGGCGCATTTTCTGCGAACTTGGTGTCACTGTACCTTACATTTGTCTGATGGCTGGCACATGTAGGTATTGGTGGCAATGAGGAGGCAGAGGAAGCTGCCCATCAGTCTCTCCTCGATCCAACAAATGATTAAACTCAAGCCTGCCTCATCCCACTCCCACCACCAATCCTTAAGAAGCTTCACATCCAAAACCCTTCTGACATCCGCAAAGCGCTGGCGGCGTTGGCCTGTTCGGACGCTGTGGCAATACTCAACTACAAGCCAATCACTCACCTCTGAATATCTTTCTCCATAGAATTGAAGCTGCCGACTCACCTGACTGCGAACTGTATGGCCAGCCTGAGTCAGTTGGACACTACCTACTGATCTGCAAAAGGTACAGAGGTATACACCATGTTTTCATCAGGGAACTAGAACACCTCAAGATACACCAGTCCTCCCACCACATCCTCACCAACCCTAATGCCTTCCTGCCTCTCACTGACCACATCTGGAGATCCTACCAATTTTGTTGAGCTAGACACCTCTGGAAACCACCCTAACCACCCCATCCTACACCCCCTTCTTCCTTACCCAAACCACCATGAAACTATACTCCCCTTGCCAACCATACCTCACCTCACTCAAACCACCTGACTCTACCTACTCAACCATCCCAATCAATCCCATTCTCTTTTCAGATCCTCTCCTTTTTTTTCTCTTTCTCCCTAGCATGTCATGTTCTTTTCTTTCTCCCTGCTGTGCCACGTGGAACTGTACAACTGACCTTGTCTAGAGTTAAGGCTGGGATCTTTCATCCCCCCCCCCCCCCCCCAACTGAGACAAATGAGTCTGCCCAATCCAACCATGAAAATCATCCTGTGCCTAAAAAGGTCTGCCCAATCTTGCCCATCTGGCATGGCATGACTGGCCAAAACTCTAGATAGGCACTGCCAATATATTTTCATCGCATGGAAGCTTGCTATGTAACATAGCATGCCTCTATGCGATGCAATTTTCTTGGCGGTGAGGTGATGTGAAGCAACAATGAAGATACTAGAAATATTTTCACTTATTCCTAAGGGAATTATGCCCCCCTGCAGAATAATTTGCCCACCCTATATTCCTCCCCATAATGCATGCTAAATCATTAAAAATTCAAAATGACCACCCAGCTGGGTAGTAAATCTCAACCTGCTTTTCTTCTACCTGAGCCCCAAGCCCAGATCCTGGCACTGGGGACCAGGTTTGGGGATTGGACCTGCTTCTGAGCTTCTCAAAGCTCTGCAGACTGAGCCTCCCAAAGCTCTGGTGACCAAGCCTGCAAAAGCTCCAGGGACTGAGCTTTGGAAAGCTCAGAAGCATGTCCAATCCCCAAACCTATTCCCCAGTGCCAGGGTCTGGGCTTGGGGCTTAGAAAAGCAGGTTGAGATTTACTACCCAGCTGGGTGGTCATTTTGAATTTTTAATGATTTAGCATGCATTATTCTGGGGAGGAATATAGGGTGGGAAGATTATTCTGCATAGGGTCATTCCCTTAGAAATAAGTGAAAATATTTTGAGTGTCATCTGCTCAGCACCCAGTGGACTGGTAGTCATATTCACCCTTTATTTCAATTTCCCTTGTTGTGTGAAATCCCTCTCCACTCCTCCTCTCTCTCTGTCTTCTTGTCTTTTTATCCATTGCCCATTGTGCCTTCATAGACTGCCCTCCATGTTTGTGAGCTTATAATTAGCGCTTAGTGGTTGTCACATGTTTCAGCCTCATAATTTTGTTCACCAGTGTTGTTTTTATCTCTATAAACCAAGTAGGTAATGCACTTTAAAGTTTTGATATATAAAAAAACCATTCAATTACTCTGTTGATCTTATTTAAAGTCTAAGCTTTGTCATTAGGGTTCTGTTTTATGGTGAGAGTGATCCCAGGTCAAGTGTTAATCCTTTTGGCTTACAATCCCAAAGCCTTTGGGTGTTGATACTCTCCTTTCTGGCTTAATTCTTAAGCTTGAATGATTGATGAGGTACATTGAGGTTGTCCCATGCTTAAAAATTTGTCTAGGTGTGCATGAGATCGAAGGCTTGAGTGGGACAATTGACATAAGACAAAAACCATATCTTGTTATGTGCTACTTCATTCAAGCATTCATGCAATACATCTCAAACATTACAGACCTCAAGAGCCTCCTCATGAGTGATTTAGGTCAAAAACCAAGACATCATGTGGAGTTGAGGAAAATTACTTTACTGTTCAGTGAGTGGTCCCTCTGTTACATCATACATGTAATTTTCTTTGAACCCAAACTGTCCATGCTCTTATCATATTCCCACTGCAGGAATTACTTTTCCACATAGGACTTGTAAATATACAAGGAACAAGGTGTTAACCTAATAGTGGAGGGTACGAGACTAATATGTGGTTGGGTGTGATAGAGGTATCTCTATGCCACTCCTGACCTATGGGTATAGACTGACCTAGATAGCATGACAATGGTGAGAATGAAAAATAGAGATGAGTTAAAAAAGTGAAAGGAAACAAAGAACAAAGTGGAAGCAAAATTAAAACCTAAAGAGGTATATAGTACAAAGGAGAATGCAATAGGAGTGAGCTTATTGTCCTTGTGATCTGGGGATGGAATATGAGCTAGTTGAAGTTGTAGGCAGATTAGGTCAAGATTTGGGTCAGGAAGGTTTGGATGAGGTGTGTTTTAGTGAGAGGATGTATATGTTCTCTTCCCGCAGATGAGGAAAGAGAACATGGAATGAGGGGGAGGAGATATTATTTAATATGGACTCTAGGCCTTCTATAAGGCTTTTTATCAGGTTTGTAATTGGTTTGATCTGTTGATTGAATTTGCAACCCTCATCAATACTGGCAGTGTAAGACAGGCAGCTAAGATGCTGAGCAAAACTGAGTAGTCTGAATAAGCCCAGACCTGAATACTGCTAATGGCTATCCTGGCCCCCAACCCACTGGTCTTCCCCTGAGCTTTGGGAAGCTCAAAAGCATGCCCACTCCCCAAACATGGATCCCAGTGCCAGGGGTTCAGGGGGAAGAAGAGCAGGCTGAGATGAACTATCCAGCTGGGCATTCATTTTGAATTTTTAATGATTCAGCATGCATTATTCGGGGGGGGGGGGGGAAAGATATTCTGCAGGGGGATGTTTTCCCCTTTGGAAGAAGTGGCATCATATGTGGTGATGAAGATCACAGACTTAAATGAAAATGCTTACCAAAACCAAATCCTGTTCCCTGCACTTCTGACCATTAGCCAGAGTACAGAGTTTAATTACATTCCATTTGTGATTTGCCCACTTGGTCAACAGTTCCTCAGGGGGAGCATGTGTGTTTAATGGTGCTGTATACAGTTGAAGCAGCACCAAATCAATGTTTGTGGTTAGCTGGGCTAGTTTGGTATATGTGCACAAGCAAACTACATTGATTGTGAAACTGTGCACTTTGAATGACCAGGGTTTGGGGGCATGCAACTTGAGACCGAAAGCTTGTCCAATGCATGGGCTATTCAGGAAAATTGATCAAACCAAATTACCAGCTGTAGCATTTTATTTAGTTTAGAATCCCAGAAAGATGATCCTGAAGCACTGCCAAGATATTTGTATCGGATGGGCCTATCCGATGTTCTATCACCCCAAGATATGCGATGCAGTGTCAGTAGGATTAGGTGCGATGGAATTACTATTGGTATCTAATGCTCTGACACCATATTGCAGTGTAATTCCATCGCACCTAATCCTACTGACACTGCATCGCATATCTCGGGGTGATAGAACATCGGATAGGCCCATCCGATACAAATATCTTGGCAGTGAAGGAAGCATGCACAGTAGATTTGCAATTGTGAAGGTTGTAGCAATATCACAACTGGGGTTTTTGATGATTCAAGTGATGAGGTGTCATGTAGGTCTTGTAACTCTTGAACCTCTTGGTTCTGTAGAGGTGCTGGCTGCAATTGACAAATGGGGTCCACCAAGTGCTGAAAGCTAGTGGAAATTGGGTTTTTGGTCCATTGTGTGATAATTGTAGTGAGTGCACATAGAAACTGATCAACCAATATTTGCAATTCTTGTAGACATTGGTCCATATCCTTGATTTCAGTCTGGAAGCTGTACACACCCATATGGCCTAGAATCACCTAGAGTTGCCTCTATATGGGTATGAACTCACACACAAGGTGCAGTTTACATGACAAGTTGAAACTCCTTTCCAACTAGAACTAGACTGACATGTTGCACCATGGGTTTTGCTTGAATTGGTGCTGCACTTAGACCCAGGGTCAAGAAAATTGCCAACTCTGATAATCTCCCTAAGATGCACTTGAGATATGTTTGACATTTCATCTTAGTTCAGAGGTATTTAATCACCCCTAGAAGAATTTAAAATCTTGACTGGAGTATCCTGATGCCCATCAAAGCCTAACACAAATATGGAAGCACTCAACAATCATGTGACAATAAATGTTTGCAAAGTTCTTTTCAAAGCAATAACCTTCCAGTCACAAGATTGGATCGATCAGGTGCTTGCCCAGTTGAACATTGAGCTTTTCACAAAAAAATTGAACATCATCTTTGGAGAGAGATGGGTTTTTATGCAGATCCTGCACTTGTTTTACAAGCTCAATGTTCAAACTATCTTGCAAGCCCTATGAGTGAGCCTAACAAATAGGGTCAATTTGGGGTGCCTTACCATTAACCATATCATGGGTTTTTTCACAGATGAGAGACCAAGATTGTTGTGCAAGGGCATCCCTGTAGATCAAGAAAAAGGGATGAACGTCAGTTCAAGGCTTACATCAGCTCGAGTTGACTTGGATGGGGGTTGTCAGCCCTGAGCACTGCTTAACAGTCCCACAGACTGAAACTAGACACATACATGTATAATAATCAATTGGCCTGTTATGAGCCAAGGCACTTTAACAAGGAAAGAAATCCTTGCCAATCTGACTTGAGAAACCTTGAAACCCTCTTCTAAGAAGTCAACTAACTTTAGTCTGTACTTGAAAGCACCAGTACAGACTTACCCATAATTGCATAAGAGATTTTGGGGACTCCATTGATTGGATCCATCCTTTGCCAGGTGGGTAGCCTCAAAGCTCCCCCCCCCCCCCCCCCCCC
>MU167353.1:122932-138109 GCA_015951145.1 Cronartium quercuum f. sp. fusiforme G11
CACCTAATCCTACTGACACTGCATCGCATATCTTGGGGTGATAGAACATCGGATAGGCCCATCCGATACAAATATCTTGGCAGTGCTGATGCTATTTTCTTTAACAATCATTGTGTAATTTAATTCACCATGATTGAATATTTTGCTTGATATAAAAATAATGTAAGGTTATTTTTGAAAGAAAAGTGAATAAATAAATAAAAAAAGTGAACTTATTTTATATATTCATAAATTTGTTAAAACAATCGAAACAATAAAAAATTTAAATTCGAATAAATATTTAATTTTAGAAACAGTTGTATAATTTAAACAGCAACACTTCAAAATATTATAAGACTTTGAATTTGAGAAAACAAAGTCAAAATAACATGAACAATTTATATATATAAAACTGTGTTAAATTATATCAATCATTTTGGGTAATGAAAACCAATTCTAAAAAACAATAAAAATTCATATTATTACATCAATATAATTATAAAGAATAATTATAAAACTATACAACTATAAATGACATGTTATAAACAATAATGTAAAATCATAAAAAAAATTTCAATAATTATAAACTCATCTTGATTTAACAATCTTACTTTTAAACACTGCAAGTCAATATCATATTGGTAATCCTGTTAATATGTTAGATTTTTTTTTTTGTCTTTTAATCTTTAGATGGTTCAAATTTATTGTCTGTTCATTATCAAGTTCTTTTCAAGTTTCTTAGATCATCTGTAATACTTAGATCAGCTATGATTGGTTATAGTTGTTTATAAAACATAATTTCACTTACATCATTTTAAAATCATTTTAATATATTGTAAAAGCAATAATTATCTTTATGATGTTAATATAAAATTATATGTATAATTGTTGTTTATACTTAACTTCTTTTTTTTTGCCATTTAAATTTGTTTGTGATAGTGTATTTTGTTCATTTATAACAATATTGGTTTGAAAATATGACAATCTTTTTGTAAATGATTTTTATTTGAAAAAAAAAAATTGAAAAGTTTAAATTTACAAGTGATCTGAGTAAGAGTAGGCTCAAGGTCATATGTTTAAAGTTGAGGTGAAGAAGCATTAGTCTTCAGATGAACAGGATGAAAGCTTGAGGTGAAGAGTTACTGTAATGATTTGAGTTAGATGGGTTTGAATGTAACAGTTGGATCAGGTGATGTTAAATTTTGGATTGGATGAAATTTGAACTGGACAAAATGTACAGGTGAGGTTTTTGCATGGTTTATTTTTTTTTTTTTAGGTGCCTTTTGCTTTTACTTTTCACACTATTAGAATTAAAATTTAGAGTTGGCTCCTTAGGGGGATAAAAGGAGTAAAGAAACTCTACCCAAGTATACCAACCCCTAAGAATCCCCTGGTATACCTGTGGTAACTGTCCCATGCTCCCTTCCACCTGAACTCATTGTCAATCCTACTACATAGCTCTTAAAAGCTTTTGTATACCACAGCATGTGTCAGGGTTGAAATTTGGGTGGGGTCAACATTTGGCCCAAAGGTGCCCCTGGCCAAGGCCATTGTGCATGTCATGGCTGACATTTGGGGAAGGCCAAAATAATGATTCCTCAATGTGGAATATGGATGGCCCCAAAAATGGGACCTTAGAGACTGAAATTCCACCATTAGGAAAAGATGGAAGAGCTGAAAACATGGTGTTTTTTGTTTGAGCCATGCAGTTGTGGCTTCCAAACAGCAGTCATCACTTGACTGCTGCAGTTGTTACAGACTTTACAGAACTCTTTTCACAGCTAGTTTGAAAGCATATGTACACTAAGTTGAAAGTACAACTCAGGGCTCAGTGTCATGAGCCCACATATAGATTACATAATATAAGTAGACATAGGTTAGGACAAAGATTACAGATGAATTATAAAATACTATCAAAGGAAATAGTGACCAATGAAGCTGTGCTAGCTAGTATAAAGGTAGGAGAAAGGGCAATCTTTCTACTGAGGATCTGAAAGGTATATGAAATCCCCTCTCAGATTCCTTCCCCTCACTGCCAAGATATTTGTATCGGATGGGCCTATCCAATGTTCTATCACCCCAAGATATGCGATGCAGTAGGATTAGGTGCAATGGAATTACTATCGGTATCTAATGCTCTGACACCATATTGCAGTGTAATTCCATCGCACCTAATCCTACTGACACTGCATCGCATATCTCAGGGTGATAGAACATCGGATAGGCCCATCCGATACAAATATCTTGGCAGTGATGCTGACAGACTCTGGGTGGAGATCTCCAGGATAAGGACACTGCCAACAAAGACATCTCAGGCAACCTTGTTCTAGGTTTTCTCAGATAAGATTTGTCCTAGTTTTTCCCCTTTTCAGACAAGGAAAATGTAGGACAATTCCTGTCCTAGGAGTTCTAGAACAACCATGTTCTAGTAGTTTTTTTTAGCAGTGGAAGTGACACTGCCAACAAAGACATCTAGGACAAGCTTGTCCTAGATTTCCTTGGACAGGCTTTGTCCTAGTTTTTCCTTGTCCAAACAAGGAACATCTAGAACAACTCTGGTCCTAGGACTTCTAGAACAACCATGTCCTAGTAGTTTCTGCTGGCAGTGTGACAGGGAGTTAAACCCAACTGAGTATGGGTAACCACTGGGTTACAAACTCACCAGAGTCAGGGTAACTGCTGGATTGCAGACTCACAGATGCTAGGGTGACTACTGTGTCACAAAGATTCTTGTTCTTGACCAAGAGTGTCAAATAAACACTCCATTGACCAAGAGAATCAATGGTGATTCTCAATAGCCCAATCCATACCTAAATCTTCTCATAAGAGGTCACCTAACTGTAGTCTGTGCTGGTTTCACCCTTCACAGACTACCTTGCCCCCTTTCCTCCAGTCCTTAAATCCTCCAAACCCCTTAACTGTAGTGTTGAGGCAGACCTAACAGCAGTCTACCCCTCACATATAGCAGGTATGGAATTGTGGGATTATCCCTGATTGAAGCATCAGGGTTTGACAGCCATGTGTCAGGGGTGGTGTTTCATGAGATAGTGTTTGAAGGGGGGTTTGATTGTGCCTGTCATGCCAGATGGAGAAGGCAAGGATGATGAGATGGTTGGAGAGATATGGAAGGAGCTTTTGTGGGGCCAAGATTAGCTTTGGTCTGAAGAGCTTTGAGGCACCATTTCTGGGCAACAGCTTGCTGGATAATTGCTTCAGGGTCAGCAAAAGGTGGCAGGGAACACTGCCAACATATTTTCATTGCATGGAAGCTTGCTATGTAACATAGCATGTCTTCATGCAATACTATGGACCTTGAAAAAGGTCCCTACCTTGGAAAATAGACCTATTGCATCACATCTTGGCCTGCTATGTGACATAGCATGCCTCTATGTGATGCAATTTTCTTGGCAGTGGAAGAAGTTCATTGGGTGCTCATGCAAAGACCATCCAAAAGTGGGGAAAGTGTATGGTCAAACTTAGAAATAAGGTGGTGATCTGTGTGAGAAAGTCAGGTGATTGGATAGATTCCTTCACCAAAATCACATGTAGTGGTTTTGAAAGAAACCAGGGATTAATTTCCTAGAACAAATGCAGGCAGTTTTAATTTGTCAGAGTTAGCTCCAGGGGTAAAGTACAACAGAATCAGTCAAAGAAGCCCAAAGGAACCAGAGCATGTGCATCCCACAAGAGAATGTGTGCTCTACTACATACAGGGTACAATGTGGTAAATCCATAGTGTACAACATGGCTTTACAGTGATGACTAAGGAAAACCCTTACCTTGCACTTTCTAGTGGTCAAACCAGCCTCAAATTTTAGCCTCTCCCCAAATATGTACTAAGAACCCCTCAGTAAAATGTAGTCATCTTGGTCCAAAAAGGGAAGGTGTTAGCTCTGAGCCTAGGTGATGATTAAAAAAGGCCACTGGTGAAGACCAGCAAGAGAACTAGACAACTTTTGAATAGGGAAGCAATTGCCCAAACCACTACTGTATATGTAAGTCAGTGACCATGAAATCCCATAATACTCTAAAGAGGTATTCCAACTGTTGGAGCTCTAATTATGATGAGGAAGGAGGGTGGGAGAGTGGTAGAGGAGGTCTGGTTCTCCTTCTATACCAGGTGTTGTCACTATCCCTTCTTTGTGAGTGTCAATCAATGGGGAAATCTAACCCTTCTCAACTTGAGTCAGGGACTGATGTTCTATGTGTTTTGTCTTTGATAAATCTAGCCAGAAATATTCTGGGCCTGATGGTGAGTTGTATAGTGGAATGTCATCTTGTTTCAAAAATATATGTACTACACCCTACTACTCAGCAGGGTATGGTTGGGGTACATGATGCAATCAACTTTGGACTTCACAGAGTGTGCATGGTTGAGTAGCCTTTATTCACTGCAGCTAGTGGCCTGAAAATGCACTCAAGTCTTGCACAAGTATTTTTAACCCAGAGCACAGGTCAAGTTGAAAGGATGAGTGTTTCAAGTATGTGAGGTGTGTCATGGTGTTGAGTACAAACTAGGGGAAAACTGGACAATGATCTGCATAGCTAGAAATGGATTGCAAAAGTTGAAGCTTCAAAATAGATGATTGGTATATTATCAGGTCAAAGAAGTGTTGAGAGAAAAATGAATAAATACATCAATGAAAGGAATATTTAGGGCTAGCAAGCATGGCATAAGAGAAGCAAGCCAGACCCACTTCTCAAAGTCTGGCCTTCAGAATAGAAGACTGGTATCATATATCTGATGAAAAAACACTTGAAAAAGACTAACTTCAAGTAAAGAGAAAAATTAAAGCAACATTTAGGACCAGCAAACTTGGCATGAGAGAAGGCAAAAGATGATGTCCTGCACCCTTAAATTTGGATTCAGGAGGAGTTGGGCACATTTGACTTGTCTGTGGATTTCAGCAGTAGTGAAATTAGTCATGATAAATATAAATTCAGGGGAGGCTTGTGACAGTGTTTGACTGGAATACACATGATGAATGAGTTGAAAATGGCTCACAAAGGCAGGGTTGTAAGGACAGCATAAAGAATCAGAGGCTGGATAATTTGGATCAGTTCCAAGTGCGGATTCATTCTTCCATCCATCCCAATGCTCGCATGAAATTGATTGATATTCAACATCCCCTGTTCAACACCAGACATTAGTCAAAACAGACGCCAAATCCAGAGCCAACGAAGCAGTTTAGTAAACACAGGGTAGTAGACAAAGCGTAATCCAGAAAAAAATCGGATTACTCACAGATCCCAAAGTCATCGTATCCATATAGTGCAACATCCGAAGGAAAAAACGACAAATTGAGGGCAGGGGAAGGAAGGGCCAGATCAAAATGAACGGTCCTGGAGAGCTAGTAAAGAAAAATGTTAATTTTTAGATATGTAATTGACATCTGATGGTGAAAGGAAGACTTTTCGTCGGTATTGAAAGCGAAAAGCGAGACTGACCGAATTCTTGGTAGTTTCAGTAGCTGCACAGTAGGTTGGAGAAGGGCACTTGTCTACAATTTTGACCACGACCGATGGTGTCGGCTTATCAGGCCGGTCGGCGAGAATGAAGGGAGGGGTTGCCGTATGTGCCGAGATAAGGGTAATCTTGAAACATCTGCCACAGGCCGGTCCCGCGCCGAGCGTCTGCGATGATGTCCCACTGTAGGCGAGTGCGCTAATTGCAGCAGTAGGATAATTGGTGGAAACTGTCGAGCAACCGCAGCTGAGAATGTCATGAAGCAGTCCAGTGGAAGAATACGAAGCGATTGAGCGAATCCAGAGTCGCAAGACCCAACACATCCATAAAAACAGTGATTATCATGAGCTTTTAATTGTCATTCATAGCCAAGGGAGCCCAAGGAAGATTGAATAGCTTCGAGGAGCTCTGGTAAATGGCAGCTGCCAACGAGGGGCCCTGTCAAGCTAACCTGAGATGTCATACGATCATTCAAACTAACTCACGATGCTAAAAAGTTGAGGGGTAGGTCGTAGTGAGTCAAAGAAGCAAGGCCAGTGGCCGGCATTGACCAGCCCATGATGGTTGAAACTTGAAGTGACGTGACTATTTGGATTTCGCCATTAGCTCATGAGCGCATGACGTCGGTTTTCAAGAGAACAAGGGTAAAGTTCGATTGATGTTGACGAAATGCGAAGCTGAAGGCGAGTTGATCAAGGACAGTTCGCACCGAGAGAAGGGCTGGTGGTTGTGAATGCAGCAAAGAAGAGCGGAATTTCAGGAGATTGAACGAAGGATGGAAGATATAGGAAGGTTGGCAATTGAATTGAGGGTGCAGATCGCGTCGTGAGGGCTACTATAAGCGGCACATAAGGGGACCGAGGTCGAGAACGTGATGAGAGTTTCATTGCGTTAAAGACTGTTGTATTCACACCCTGGGAACCCATGGGCTCAGCGGTGTGGAATCGGGTGGCATCTGAACTTTTTTTTTAAAAAAATGAATGATCTCGGTCAACCACGGTCCGAGATCAACTCGGACTTCATTCACTGTCCGAGAACACCTCGGACAGCCTTGTCCGAGTAATTTTTGCTGGCGGTGCCGGGAGCAATTTTGGTTGAAAAGTTGATATCAGATGATATTTTGAGGCGACGTTCCGATTACGTGATAGTGAAGCATCATTCGACCCCAATTACGCAGGGGGTTTGCGCAAGCCTCTCAGGAGGTATGATTGGCGTCGTCCCCCAACATCAGTACGTTTAAGTACTCATGACCTGCCTGGTTGGTCACAGATCGTCCCTCACAGACGCTAGTTCGCCAGACCAGAGGTTACAGCGTCAATCACCTTCGGCAGACATCTCATTCGGTCACAACCCTTGGCCTCGAGAGCTTTAGTGACCCCGACCCCTCCGTTAAAGAGTAACCTTGTCATGTAGGGCCGATGTTCACGCAAGGCGGTTCCATAACGTGCCGATAGCGCTTTGGCTGGTAACAGACAGTGCACATGAGCCCGCCGTGCAAAAAAGATCACCACCCTTGGCGTCACCCAAACCTCTGAGCATCATTCAAAGAACGACCACGTGGAAGTTCTGGCCGCAGTCCTTGCTTGTCTCAGGTGTTCCCCAGACACCTTTTGGTGGAGGTCAGTGAGAGATCTACTTGGGTCGGTAGTTCATGCTCCATACCTCCATTTAGGTCGCGTAGCAATTGCACTGGGTCAAACAACCTGTTTTGATAGGTGACAGAAGATCAGGTGATGACCTTCAGAACCAATTATTCAGTACTTATTCTTGACTCACCAGAATCAACCAAAACTCACCACACAGCAAGGAAACAAATACGTAAAGGCAATAGAAAAAAAAAACACAACTCATGGTGTTTATACTTATCAACGAGGGAAAATTGATGGTAGTTTAAGGTGTAAAATTGGCAGCTTGACTTGGGACCTGGTTGCCCAAAGGGTGCAAGGCAATGCTAGACCAATGCAGAACTGCATTTGCAGAGTTATGTCAATCCAGATTGTAATAATTATGATCTGGTTTGGCCCCTGTTTGTGGTGGCATGGATTTACAGTGTGCATGGGTCTTTAAACTCAGATATCCATGTTGGAAATCTTGGATTTCTTATCACATCTGTATTTGGCAAGCACCACTCACTGCTCATTGACTTCCTATCATCTCATTCAAGTCTGCATGGAGTGGCCTAGCTGGGTCACAAAGTACATGGATGTGCAGCACCTCCTTAATATGGAAAGACTGATGGAAGAGGACCTAGGTGTATTGATGCTCTCCAACTTCCAACTGTCATATGTCTGACCCTGTCTGCCACATATTGTAAGGAACTTCATTCATGTCATGGAGGGCATCAATGCTGGCAAGTGGTTGTGTAACTTGTGTAAAGGTCAACCAATTTTTAAACAAAGTATCCCCTGGCATGTAGGAGGAAACAAGCACTCTAATCTCATTGCTGCATGTAAGAAATGACTACTTACAATCAAACCAGAAAGCAACAGTTATCTTGTGGGTTTTGTACTGCAGTAAAATGCTCCTTGCAGTGAGATTGACTTATCAGCCTTTGAACAGAGAGATGAGGAGTGAATTCAAGCCAGAAATGTCAAAATCAATCAAGAAGATGATCAGCAAGGCAAATCTTTTGATCATCACTCTGCCATCTTCAATCAAGTTTCAAATCATCTGGGAATTCACTGCCAGAGGTTGATTCAAAAGGATTCAACATGGCAGACTTGCTCACTTGCTTGCACTTCCAAAGTCTTCTGAATCATTACAAGGATGAGGGTGAATTAGGTGTTGACATCCCTGAAGGCCAGACCAAGCCATGAGGATATGGGAGGAAGTGTTTTTGATTCTAAGGCAGAACATTACTCTGAGGTTCTATGCAGTATTGGTATCCCTGAGGTTGCACACAGTTGTTGCAATGCATGTGCTGCAGAAAAGTGTTTCTGCTTTTTCCTAATTAGTCTTGCATGTTGAGCCATCCTCACTGCCCCCATTTACTTCTCACTTGTAGCCTAGTGTGCCTCATGAGTTCTGCCAATTATCAGAGAAATATCAAGGTTTGGTCAGCAGCAATACAAACCAAATCCTCAGACTCAACTATAATTAATTAGAGCTGCATATGTCCACACAGGAATCATGCAGAAGGTCTGGAATTCTCCAGATCAACAGAAGTTCAGCAATTAGGCCCAAATATTCTTCTGAGTGCCTTCCAGGGATTTTCCCCTTCAACTGACCCAACAAAATCAAGTTGAGAGCTCCTGAGAGGTCAAAAGTTGAATGCCCTACATCAAAGTCCTAACACCCTGTCTATCAAGGTGACTTGTCAATGAGACAGATGAAGAACTTTTTTAGTTCTCTGATTGTTATCATTTTTCACCCAGAGCCAGCACATGAGCATTCCCTTTATGCAAAGTAACTTCCTTTTCTTAATGTACCATGTGCTGAAAGGTGTGTTGTATGCCCATGTATCACTGCATGGTTCACAATCATACTGATGTTCATGACTGACATCATGATGAACATGGATCAGTGATTGTATTGAATGGACATGAGTATCAAGGGTGGCCTTGAGCCCCTGGGCCACCACCCCCCAGACACTAAAGCACTGGATTTGAGAGGGATTCTGAGGTGATTTCAAACATGACACCATGTGCTCTCATTGAAAAGTCACCTTCATATGGACAGGGTGTAATATATCAGGACTCACTTTGAGCATTTGTATACTATAGTCACTGTGTGCCCATCTGGAAGGTCTCCAATGCCAAGGGCTCTCTTAATGGGTACTGTAATGTATGTGCACTGTGTTATAGTACTGTGTGTATATGTTGAATATTTCAGTCTTCTATGTAAGTTCTATGTAGTATGAAACATCATGTTACAGTATTGTATGTAATTTATATGTAATCTGTTAGCCAAGATAATTGGGCTTCCTCATATTATGCCATGGCTAAGAGCATTCACAGTGGTGCACCTGTCTCTAACATGAGTGGTCAGACAACAGATTTTTCCAAAACAACTTGTGCAGTGGCAGCCCCTATTGCTAGATAATTTAGGGGCTTCTGCCAACTCTTGACCTTTGGCCTCCAAATTTGGTGGAATAGAGGGGAGCAGCAAATCCATCCACTTGCCAACCCCATACCCACAACACATGTGTATCAAGTATCAAGCTTGATGAGCTACAATTACAAACAACATCTTATTTTATAATTATAGCAATAGCAATAAATAAATAACTATCTATATATATATGAAATACACAAAACCACTCAACTTGAATGTTCATCAAGGCATAGCCTTCCATTATTTCATTTCTAAACTTACCTTGAACAATTGGATTTTTTTACATAGTATTATATTTTATTCTTATAAACTCACATTTATTACAAATCATGTATCTCAGTAAAAAATTACACAAACATATAATATAAATACAAATAATATATATATAGAAGAAATAAAAACAAGGAACAAGATAAAATATAAAATAAGAACTTGCCTATTCATTTTAACATCTATGAATTGATTTCATTTATATCTTTGGATAGTTAACATAATTCTAGTTCAAAGCTTTAGAAAGTAAACCACTTTGAATTTAAGAAAAAAAAATAAACTATAAATGACTTAATTCTAGTAGTTTGTAAATTTATTTGATTTTAACAAAGGTCAATAAGCAAATGTAATATTGATAAACAAATTTTGATTTATAAATAGTTTTACTATTTTATAAAATATTTTAATCTATAATCAATCTGATTTTTTATAAACAAATTTGATTTGATAAAAGGAATCAATCTATAAACAAATAAAGCTACAAAGGATTCAATACTTAAAAACAATTCTAAAATTTATAACTGATTTCTTAATTCATAAAAGATGAAGTATTTATAAATAATTTTCAAGTTTGAATGATTTGAATTTAAATATGAAGTGTCATGGATGGATTGGATGGATTGAATGGATCAGATCAGTTGGGTTGATTGTTTTTGGATTGGATCAATTTGACTTAAACCAAACCAAGCTTGGATGGTGACAGTATACTGTAGTGTAGAGAGGGGGTGTAGATATGAAGATGGTGTAGTGCTGAGGTGGTAAAGGTGAACAGGTGGTGTAGTGGGTATCAGAGTTGATGTTTGGTGTGGAAAGCAATAAATTTTACATGAATTTAGATATAAATATATAAGTTTATTAAACTCATCTCACAACTTACTCAAATTAAGAATTCATCAAGGCATAGCCTCACATTTTCTTATTTCTCATATTACCTAAACAACCATATTGATTTACCTAAAATTATTATTGATTTTATGTAACTCACATCTATTACAAAATCATATTTCATTAACAAGTAAACAATTACAAAAAGATACAATTTGCATAAAGTGATATATCCTATATATGTAAGAAATAAAACAAGGAGAAATAGAATGATTGAGAAAAAAACACCACTCTACTTACTTTGAACAAAAGAGGATTATTTAGTTAGTGTGGAAAGATAAAACAATGAAGAATTAAATACCTATTTTTTTTTTTCCCAAATATCATTACTATTTTATTTTAGATAACATGGAATAGTTTCCATGAAGTAAAACCAGAAATGTTAATATCATTGAATACTGAATTAAGTCTTCAACCAATTGCTGCTACATCAAATCTTAAACCTATAACACCACTACCACCAAACTCATCCAACCAAGAATCAAAATCTTCTCCATCTGTTCCTACTTCTATTGATTCCAAACCTAAAAATGTGGAATAAAAAGGTTTAGTCAAAGAATCACACAATGGAGTTTATGATGAATCATCTTGTGAAGAGAGTGATGATGATAATACAGGATCAGAAGAATAAGGTGATGAGAAAAAACCAAGAAAGGAATCAAATTTAGTAGTAGATGTAGATATGGACTCTTTGAGGTCCTAGCTTCAGTTGGCTGGACTTTCACTCAAAAGTGGAATAATGGGAGGTGGTTTCAATCAAAGACCTGGTGCAATCAAGGACTCCTTCCCCAAATCCTCCTAGAGCTGCAGAGTCTAGGAGACAGATGGGCACTGTAAATCCACTGGGTGAGCAGGAGAACCAGCCTGTCTGGAACACAGCACTGCCAAGATATTTGTATCAGATGGGCCTATCCGATGTTCTATCACCCCAAGATATGCGATGCAGTGTCAGTAGGATTAGGTGCGATGGAATTACTATTGGTATCTAATGCTCTGACACCATATTGCAGTGTAATTCCATCGCACCTAATCCTACTGACACTGCATCGCATATCTCGGGGTGATAGAACATCGGATAGGCCCATCTGATACAAATATCTTGGCAGTGTGACCCTGCTACCTCACTCCCTTGACCTCAGCCTCAATCCCACTACCCCATTCCCTCAACCCTGACCTTGACCTCAATCATCTTTTGGTTAAGAAGAGAAAAAAAAAGTAAGTAATTTCAACCTTACCTAAAGATGTCAAGTTTGCTGACTGGACTTGATAATCAGCCCTTCAGAGTCTGAAATTGACTCATTGCCAACAAAATGGTCAGACAATAATGTGAATCAACTGGTTGACCTGCTTTTTTAGCATCCAACAGATCTGTGATGAATCAGGAAAAACCATTCTCAAAATTCAAACAATTTAACACCCTTTCAACTGTGGAACAAGCTATTATTCTTATATTAGGAAGCCCTTTCACTAGTTATAACATGCTCTTTACTGCTCCTGGGTCAATTTTCATTCATTTAAAAGGTCTTCTGAGTCTGATCACATCCAATCCCTGATCATCCTAATCCTAAAATGCAATAGAATGCAATACCAAAATTTTAACTTGAACAAGATGTGTTTATTACTTAGTCATGGAATAGACATGTGGTTTTTCAATAAATTTTCTCTGTGGCATTTTGGTTCATTTGAAGCAAATCTTGAACTCAATAAAGTCCTTTTGTTGACATCAGGCTGGTTGACTGACTTCAACTGGCTTGACTTTGGCAAGGGGACTTTATTAAGTTTAAATGAATCTATCTAAATCCTTAAAAGGATACATGGTCAAATTGTTTTAGACTTATCAGTTCTATCTTTTTCCCTTTTTCACTTGGTGAACTTTGAGCACGAGGTTTAACAGTTAAAGCTAGAGGAGAGTTGGAAATAGGAGAAGGTGGTATTGAAGATGATGGAAAAGGTGATACAGTGATAAAGGAAGGATCAAAGGAAGAAGAAGAAAAGTGGCTGACTGTGGCATGTTACACTGCCAAGATATTTGTATCGGATGGGCCTATCCAATGTTCTATCACCCCAAGATATGTGATGCAGTGTCAGTAGGATTAGGTGCAATGGAATTACTATCAGTATCTAATGCTCTGACACCATATTGCAGTGTAATTCCATCACACCTAATCCTACTGACACTGCATCACATATCTCAGGGTGATAGAACATCGGATAGGCCCATCCGATACAAATATCTTGGCAGTGAGGGTGCTGAATCCCTATCAGGGCTTCACTCAGCTGGCAGACACTATTGATCCTCTTTCTCAACTAGCTCCCTCTCAAGAACCCTGAAGACAAGAGGGAGGAGCTTTCTGGAGGTGCAGTGAAGACAAGGCAGTGTGGACCTTGAAAATCAAAAATGAATTAAGAGAAGAGAGAAAAAGCCCAAGCTATCTCCATTTGATAGAATAATCACCACACCCAGATTAGGGTGAATGCTTCTGTGACTATCTTAGAAGAAGAAAGCTCAGGGATCACTTTAATAGTGTCTCAAGCTGTTGAGGTGTAAATTCTTAATTAATTGATTGATGGTTAGAAATACCCTCTTGAAGGGAAGACTCTGGGACCTCCTTCTATACCCTCAGTCTTCAATCTTCCTTCACTATAGGCATTTCCCATGTCAAGGGGATAACCTAGCCCTTGCTAGTTCATCTTGTAATAACTGGTATCTTCCATTTATTACACATCACTTAATTTACATTTACACTTCTTCATCTGATGGATGATACTTGTGTAATCCCATCAGGTGGCTTTATATATGTATCTACAGCTCTTGACACTGAGGTGTGGTTTAATCATTATGCTATTCATTACATGTTACACTACTCAAGATCTATGTAATACATATGTTACACTACTCATTGTATGTGTACATCACTTATTACACATGTATTACATGTGTTACACTATGTATTACACCTATTCCTCCTAATTACTATGTATGTACATGTCTTCTTGCAGTCTGTGGGACTTCCATGCAGTCCTCAGGGCTGAAATCTTCATAGCTGTTTGGGTTAAAGGTGGTTGGGACACCATGAATGACTATGTGGTGGCTTGGTGGTTTGTAAATCAGGCCTTGAGAGATGGCTGGGAGCCATTCCTCCACTGATTGCTTGTGGACATTTTGGAGCATCAAAATGGACAAATGGTATAGCAATGGACATACTGAGGGTCTAGCCTGAATATAGGAGATGTTACACTATCATTGAAATATAAACAATCCTTACATCATCAACTTTCATCATGAAACCTTTTACTCATGATAATTATAGCACTAACACCCATTTTTGGTGATTTTTAATTTTTCTGGACCCAGTATCTACATTAAATACACATATTATTGCAAATACCTTTACAAAACCATATTATTCATTTAATTCTCAATCCTTTGGCCTACTCAGAATTTTCTTAACTATTTTAGTTTATGTTATATTAATTTTACAATATTCATGCCCTGGTGGTGGACTTAGGACTTAGATATACATAATAGTGGGCTTAAGGTAGCTAAAACCAAAAATAATTCTCAATGGTGGAGTTTTGGAGCTATGAAAACATGGCTGAAACAGGTGTGGGGACCTGTGACATCTTTACTGGGTATTTTTTTTGATCTGTGGGAATACTACTTTAGGAGAAAATCCACTTTTTAATTTCCAATCCCAAGCTTTTTGATGGACTTAGGGGTTCCAAGGCAAAGTTATGGCATGGAAGAAGCCCATGGCAAAAGCATTAGTGGCAGGAGACCTTTGTTTAGGAGATACAAAGGATATAAGAGGCTAATAAACACAGAGTGAGGGATTGATCTTGGGGTTATTGCAGCTAGGGAATAAGGATGAGGGAGCTGTGCCAGATGGCCAGGGATATAGTGGATGAAAGCCATAGATCTGAGGATTAATCAGTCAGCAGCTCAACACTGGGACAGCATTGGGTGGCTTAGTAATGGGTGTGTCATTATTTGTAAGGAAATCTTTGAAAATATGTGTGAAAAGTAAGCATCAGGCAAGCCTCTTTAGTATTGAAGAAATTCCTTAGGTCCAACTGGGAAAGTTTTTCATTAGAAGGTGTAGTTTCCAGGAAAAATATGACATCATGATGGATGCAAATGGTTTAGGAGCTGTGCTAGTGGGAGGTTGGTGCTGGATTTCAAGTTTTTCCTATGAGGTGTTTTTGCTAATTGTACTACTAAGGTTCATTGTATGATGTCATCTGTCAGCCCTGAGGACTGCACAGCAGTCCCACAGACTGGAACCAGATAGGCACATACATGGTAACCAGGAAGAATAGGTATAGCAAACATAGTGTAGCAGATGTATTACATGTGTCATAAGTGATGTACACATGTAGAAATAAGTAATGTAACATATGTAATAAAAATTGTAACATATGTAATAAAAAGTGTAACAATTGAACCACACCTCAGGCTCAGTTTCTAGAGTCATAAGCATAATATATACTTATGACAGGAGCCAACTAGCAGGCCCTGCCAT
>MU167354.1:24096-51376 GCA_015951145.1 Cronartium quercuum f. sp. fusiforme G11
GAGTGAAGATAACCAAATCCCAGACCCAGTCCTCCCAAATCCTCATTCTTGAGGTCAATTAGCTGTAGTCAGTACTTGGGGGATTCCCAGTACTACCAGCACTAATCATCTGAAAGGGGTCCCAGTCCCCTTTCCCTCTTAGCCTTGCTCTGTTAAGTAGCTTATAGAAGCAACCCCTAACATCAAGGCAGCCAAGTAAAGGCTTTACCTGGAAGGACTAAGCCCTTGGCTCTTCCTTCCCAGACTTTCCAGCCAGGAGGTAGCCTGACAGTAGCCACCTCCTGACAGCAGTGGTCATTGAATAATGACTTGCAACCATCAATTAGTTTTTAGAATGATAGGAAATTCAAACACCAACTCCAATTTCTGACATAGGTACACAGTTACAAAAGGGAAAGAGGGACAAACCAATAATCAACACAAGTGTAGTCTCAGCTCAATATGGTGGGTGATCTAAGCTCAGTTTTCTAGATTTAAGAAGGAGGGAAAATGGTAAGGTGTCTCTCTGCAGAACTTGATGGGAGGATGTTTACACTTATGATCAATGTTTTGTGTTCATAAGTAATGAAGCAGGAAAACAAAAAAGCTAAGCCTTCAGTGTGCAGTGTGCCTCACTTGGAGAAGAAGAAGATGGGAACCAAAGTGCTATTCATTCCCTCTGATTGTAAAGCTTGTAGAAGGAGGAAATAGTTTATTTCAATTCTTTCTGGAGTAACTTCCTCAGAGGTGAGTCAATGAACTAGTCCTCTCCATCCATTCTCTCCTTTAGGGCAAGAGAGGGAATTAATTAGATCCCAGTGGAAATGACTTTCTTCCCCTCTTGTATGTGAGAGGGTTGAAAATTGGTCAGATCTCATAAGCCTCCCCCCCCCCCTCTCATTTAACTTCCAGTGTTCAAATTTTAAGATTTGAAGATGAAAAAAAAAGAGTCCAATTTGTTGAAACATTTAAACTTTCACATGGCCTTAAAAAAAGATGATTAAAAAAAAAATTGGTTCAAATGTGTTGAGAAAAAAAAAAAAAAAAACCAATTGGTTTCTTGTCCTTTTTTTGTAATGTTGAACTGTACCAGTTGTTACACCCCCAAGTTTAGGCATGAGTAGGAAAAAAATAAGCGCAATAAAAAAAAAAAAAAAAAAAAAAAAACTCCCCTGAGCACAACTTTTGTCTGTCAAGAGGTCACAACAATACACAGTTTGACTTGAAGAGTGTTGATTTTTTTATTTTTTTCTTCTTCTTCTGACTAAAACCTTCCCAAAATAGACAGACCTGGTTTTAAGAGTTGATCATAGCATTGGAAATTCATCATGTAAAATCAAGTAAACTTTTTCTTCATCAGTAGACCTTTCTTCTAAGGGTCCGTTTGGCAACCAACTTCAACCATGGTTTTCTGACTTTGAATTCAAGTTTGAATTTGGGTAAATACCTGAAAACAGTGAGCTGTTTGGTAGCATAAAAGAAACTGGATTCTGAACTCAAAAAACCAACTCCAGAATCCAGTTTTGATTGGATTCTTGCCAACGCCAGAGAATTGAGTTTTTATGGATTCTACTGGATTCTTGAAGTTGATTCTTGGATTCTGCTCACTGTAATCTGCCCTGCCAGCCTCTTTTGACTCTTTGGACGGATCCACAACCGATCCACAACCACCTCACTTGAACACTCTCTCTCACTCAACTCAACTCAACCATCCAACACTATCAAGATGTCACCAAACAAAACCTCAAACAATGATGAGAAGCCCTTTGGCAAGGACCACATCACCTGGACACCAGAAAAAGACTGATTTCTCCTTCTGTCTTTCAAAGAGCAGGTGAACCAGAGTCACACATCTGATGGTGGCCTTTCTGCTTTCGGATGGACAAACTTGACTAATAAGTTTGGTAAAGTGTTTAAATTCTCAATTGCCAAGGTACCAAGGAGCTCTTGAGCACTTTCAACTACCAATTCAAGCAAGTTGAAACCAGTGGGAGCAGCATCGGACTGACCTGAGTGAGTTGATGGGTCCGATTCAGTTGAGCGACCTGAATTGCCTGAATTGGACATGTACCAGAGCCTTCTCAGGCAGTTAAATTGATGAAAGGTGAGATGGTAAGGAGATAAGGTTGAGAGTGGTTGTGGATGCTTGAAGGGATTGAGAGGGTTTGTCCTGAGGGAAATTGAGGACTTGTTCAATTTTGCGTGCAAACCTTAGTGAATCAACTTTGGAGTTGGTTGACCAAACAGGCCAACCAACTCCGAAGTCAATTCACTAGAGTTTACCCGAATCAACCCCGAATTTGGCCAGAATGACTTCTCACACGTGAGAAGTCATTCATGTTTGGAGTTAATTCAAGTTTGGAGTTGGTTGCCAAACGGACCCTTAATAGCGCTTTTGAGTCCTTTGGAGGGATATCCTCTTTTGTTTTGATTTTTGTCCATTGCTAGCCTAATAATACAACATGTGTACGGTCAATTGATTCTTTTTCTTGGCTAAAAATACAGTAAATACCAAATTATACAAGATCCGATGACACACAAAAAAAAAAACAGAGGAAGAGAGGTGAAAAAAAAAATGCAGAGATGTGTGTGTGTGTGAAGAAGAAGAAAAAACAAATGTTGTGATTTTTTGTTAAAATGATCCAAAGTCTCAATTTCTGAAGCTCATTGAATGAGAAGATAGTTGTGGTAATGAAATCTGAGAGGAAATCTTAGATACGGTGGCAGAGTCCACGAAGGTCGAAACGAGTTGATCTGGATGTTGTTCAAGCGTATCAAAGGGATTGTGATTGAAGACATGTGAGAGGGGGAGTGTTGGAATCGGATCAGAGTTCGCCGTGGCCGAAGATAAACTTTGATCAGAGCCACACGAAGACGAGCGGGAATGATGAGATGAATCTTCCAATGACTCGGGTTGGAGCATGAACAGCTCCAGCTCTAGTTCCATATCCTCCATTACCAAATCCCATTGATCTTCGGACATGGCCTTGTTGCACCAAGTTTTCCAAGAAGACCTCAATAGTCTTTGATGAACCGCCTTAGAGATGGTTGAACGTGGTCGACTCAACCGCGTTGATGAACGTCGACTGACCAAAGGAGCAGCTAGACTGATATCAGTCACAGTGGCCGGGGAAAAGAGTGGGGGGGAAGAAAGGGCTTGTGGAAGTTCCGGCTCGAGCATGAATTTCTCGAGTTCGTCTCGCATGTCATCGAGCACCACGTTCCACCGTTCATCGGACATTTGCTTGTTTCGCCATGTTCTCAGAGATGATCTCATCAATCGTCTATGCACATCCTTTGAAGCATTTGATCGAGGTCGTGCGGGGTGCCTGGAGACACGGGTTGAAGTTCGACAAGGAGGTCGGCCAATGCAAGATGATGGTGATGACGGCCCGAAAAGTTGAAGAGCCGGATTTGTGGAGTTACAATCAGAGACCACGGGTTGGGGGGCGAGGTGCGTGATAGGAGCAGAGGAGCAGGAAAAGGAGGGCAAGAAGTTTTTTCCCTTTGCTAGAGTGACGGAGGCAAGAGGACACTAAAACATAAAAACCCATTTGACAACTTATCAGCAACAGTGTATCAATTTGGATCAAAAAAAAAAAAAAAAGTGGTATGGAAATAAGAAATGCATACCTTAACTCGAGCAAACTCAGACTGACTTGTGGTCTCGTTGGCGAGGTCAGCCGAACAGACGAGGTGAAGGGGTAGCTCTACTTTTTCTTGGGTGAAGCTAGTATCTGCAACCTAGATTTTTTTTTTCCAAAAAATAAGATTGATATCAGCAATCGAGAAATAATGTCAGGTCGCAAGTCTTTTCAGCAAAAAGACTCAAATGGGGACCGATGAATTAAATCGTACCTGTTGTAATGGAGTTGAATGACTCGCGTCCTCTACGCTACCGACGATGACTTCCTTTATGACTTCCCAGACGTTAATGTGAACGATAGAGGTAATCTTGAAGCCAAGAACACGACCAGCCATTTTGAAGTTTGAGGAATGGGATGGAAAATATTGATGGGACAATATGTTTTGGATAGCTTTGCTTAGGCTAAGGCTGATACGAATATCGAGCTAGAGAGGACGATGATGACGAAAAGTGAAGAGAAGGGTACGAGGTAGGTTTGAAAGGCTTTGAAAGTTGAGATTGAGTGTATTTAGATGGGAGTTTGAGATGAAAGTTGATGGATTAGAGTAATGAAGGAAAAACACTGATAAGAGTTCTGTGAGTGATTGGAAAGGATAATCGGAAAAATGTCTCACTATTTATAATATTTCTTATCCTTACTTGACCAGCAACAACACTTTGATCGAAGCCAGTCCAAGTTCTTGTTAGCGTGATTGTCGCGTCTTGCTTGCTATCAGTCGTGAGCTTATCCTCCTGAATGTCTAAGGAGCTCAACACTTGTTGTACCCCTGGTCCAAAATCTTATCCATACCCCAGCGACCGATAAGCAATTTCACGACGATTGATATCTTGACCACTACCGAGAATCTTGGATGGGTGCCTGCTTCACTTAATCAGTCTAATATTTCTTCAACACATCCTAGCCAAGTCCACACCCGTGCACACTTCAATCACGCCCCCGATCCCACCCGTACGGGCCAGTCTTTAGATGGTTTCGTATAATGTAAATCAAACACCGCCCAAAACTTTGCCAGTGGCAAGTTCCTGTGCCCAGTCTGTTCCACATCAAATCAGCGGTTCAATTGAAGATGTGCTAAGGCAGGAATCTTGTTTGCCTTGAAGGCGAAACGTTGACAGGAACTTGTTGTTAAAAAAAATTGCCGTACTTTTCACTCGGGCCGAAGCGATGTTTTAGCCGGGCGCTCGATAAGTTCAAGCGAAACACCACACACAGTTAAGTTCAAAAGTGTGCCTTCCTAACCTGGTTCGTAGGTGGACAGTCGTTTTTGGGTGGGGTTCGCAAAGTTCATCGTGAAATAATCCACGGGACGGATAAGCACATTTGCCAGAGAGAACGCGGGCGGCGAGGTTGAGTTCATGCGATTGAGCTCTGCTGCCGAACGCCGGCGCCGATTGTATTCAACCACTCTCTATCGCTTGCACATTTCCTCGGTTTTGTAACACCTACGCGGTCAGTCAAGAGTTCAAGTGAGTGAGTGTTTAATAGTCCATTTGAGCTTTAATCAAGGACCCTTAAGGCTCCGAAATGCTCCAAACCCACACCCAGATAGTCAGTGAAAAGAACAGAAATATTCGGCTTCACAGAATCGCCACCCAAGCCTTTGTGGACCTGTTCGGACCCGGAGGTTGCTTCGAGTCCGGGCATCCGACTACGTACTTTGTATACCTCAGTGAGGTGTTGCTCACCATGGACTGCAGGATCCCGAGAACTCATGTTAGAACTTATTAGAAGACTGGTGTTTCATTTCGACCATGAGACCTTTATCACTGTAATATCGTAGTCCGAGTCCAAAATTTTTTAATCCTTGAATTCAGAACTCCTCTCTGCCGACTCTATCGGAGGTGTTTTGTTCCATTTCATCACATTCGGGCTAGAGTTTCCGCTTGTACATACTCACTTCAACAGTTTCTAACGGTGTCACAACTCGCAACGTCGAATGTGGACTTGGTCTCTGTAGACCTAACTTATCTAGGACTGATGAACTTGGCTGATTCCGAATATCGGCAAATCTCAAACAAGTCTCACAAATATCTAGATTCTATCACGCATGATTTTGGCGGTAAGAAATAGGAGCTGGCCAAAGCTTCTCCCCACCTACCTTCTAGCGCTTCTTTCGTATCCTCACTTCAGCAAACGACGTTCACCAATTTCTTGATTCGATATCGACCCGTGTTCATGCCAGAGCCCTGTTTTCGTCAAAGAGAATGTGGGGATTAACCTTCCAAAGTTTCATCATTACGTTTCTTACTCTCTTTTGTTATCCAACTTCCTTGCTGGTGAAGATGGCAACAGGCGAGTTGCTTGCACCTCCGCCTAAGAGCCTGAGCGAGACCTCCGAACTTCCCACCCTCTCACCCAAGACAATCGATTACGAAGATGTGTCCTTCGGTATGACTGCGTCTCCTGCTTCGGCAATTGACTCTCTACCTTCTAAGCTTCAAATCTCTGCAGAAACCGTCGAGAACCACGATTTTCACCCGTCAGACTTAGCTGGATCGTCCTCTGGAAACTTGCGTAGCAATGATGTTGAGGTCCAAATGATTAAGGTCCTTCCGGTGTCTATGAATGAGGGTTTGGTGAATGGGCAAAACATCGGGCAAAACATCGGTGAACAGCAGTCCCCATGGCCAATGAATCGACCTTGGACCCATGTCGACCTACAACTACGTTTCCAATATTTGACAAACAAAAGATGGCCGCATTTTGACCTCGCATATGGTGAGTTGACCGAATCTGATCAGCTTCATTGAGAAATAAGTCGTGCTTGTTGCTCGGGTTGACAACTTTCATCAATTCCTATCCTTCCCTTTCCATCGACCTTCCTGGCACAGATCATCTTAATTTGCTGCCTAAGTCAAAGCGAGCAACATTGGAAAAACGCGACCAGATTATAAAAGCCGCGGCCAAGTACGGATATGCACATCTAGATTCTAAAGGCTTCGCAGATATCAAAACGCCTCTAGTGACTCGATGGCGAGTGTCGTTGTCTTCTGAGGATGTACCGCTCAACGAATTTATGGATGAAAACCTCCAACTAATCCAATCTCAGCTCCTTCCGCCAATGGAGACCAACTATGAAACCGCAATCTCTTTAAAGGATATCGTCCTTCGCTCCTATCAGGCTATCTTGTCCCGAATCCGTCCCAGTTACAAACTTCCCAAACAGACTGATGTGGGGCAGACTCTCTTTGATCCTGTTTGGAATCCTGAAATTTTTGAAGTAGCAGGTTTTTCGCCTTTAGCTCTTCGGTTTTTCTTCGTGCTCCATGAACTCTTGCAGGATTTTTATCTCTTGCTCGCTAGCGAACGCAGTTCGATTGCAAGCACCCGCGGTGTATTTTCAGGTACGTTACCAAATCAGATCTAGTTGTTACGCAATCACGATTCCAGCTAAACCCAAAGAAGTAAAAAAAAAAAAAAAAATCTGACCATCCCATCATTCTATTCGTCTTCCCCCCCCTCCCCTTTTCACTCAAAATCCTCACATTCTTGATCAATCAAACCCTAGTCTCTGTGGATTGGTTGAGGCAAAAATGGAGACAAAGCAATATCTGCAACTTTATCATAGGCGAACGTTACCAAAATCATAAGAAATATAAGAAGCTGCGCCACATGAAAGAGTATCAAAGCCACGAGCTAAAAGAATTAGCAAAGTCTCGAGGCCCGTTAGACTTAAGGGAGGCCGCCGTATCTGAAACTAAACAGCCTTTAGCGAATGAAAGAGTTACCTCCAATAGCCGGCTGAGTGCGCGGGAAAACCAAGACGGTTCAGGTGGTCTGAGAGATGAGCTTTCCACACTTAGACGACGGAGCATATTACACCCCTTCGAGTACTCCCCTATAAGCCCGAAAGTTGATGGCAAGTTCAGACCAGAAGAGTTCTATCGACAGGCCAAACAATTTCAACAAGATCATGTCCACAACACACACGGAGACATGAGCTTCAAAGAAGCGGCTGCATTGCTCGAAAACATATTTCATGACTACAGTGATGGCTTCACCAAGCTTTACGCGACCTATTCTCAGATTGATGAGCAGTTCTGGCCTCACTTCCGATGGTCTGTTGGTACGTAGTGCCTTTTTCGAACACCGTCGTTCCCACTCAAAAAGCTCAATTCTTGATCGTACTCTATCGCTTCATTATACATAGGTGCTGCTCACCGCCCTTGACAGAGAAGGTTGTGGTGCTATTCAAAATCAGGCACCATCGGCTTGAGTCTGGTGTGGAACAGAACTTAATGGATATTCTATCTCTACTTACCATCACATTTTTACATTCCAATTGAAATAAACTATATAGTTTTTGTATTCTAATAGCTAGCTATACTGTATTATGTATCCCTCTTTCTTTTTTTCCCACTTTCCTTTTTTTTTTTTTTTTTTTTTTTTTTTTTTTTTAGCTGGCTAATTCATAATAGCCAAACTTCAGGTGGTCAGTTTTTAGTTGTCTATTGGGTTTGGGAAGAAGGTCAGGTTAGGTCGAGCGTATACACCACTGACTGTTAGCTTTCTGACTACATATCGAAAGCAGGGAATGAGCCCAAATGAAAGAGGCCCAGCCTTTTTCCTCTTTCGACTGCACCAATTTGCCCGTTATACTACAGCTTGATATTCGCACTCAAATGCGGCTGACCCTTCCTCTGACACATTAAACCCAACGTGTTAAGCCAGTGACAAGCGCGATGACATTTGATCTCCTGCTATGTCAGAACTTGGGGTACATAGCAATCTAGCAATGCTCAAACCATCATCCTTATTGATGGGCTTCATGCACGAGCCTGAGTTCCCACCGGATATAGTCACGGTGAGGATTAGCCACGTTCGATTCTAGCTACAGGATACATGGCGAACAAAGCTGCACAGTCACAACCCAAGGATGTTTGTTTTTCAATCACGCAAATAAGCCATGTATCATTTTGTTGCTATCCAGCTTGCACTGACCCTCAGGTTGAGTTGCAAATGTCGCATGCACCTGATTAGAGACCCGAGTTCGATTTGATATCGGCGGGTGTGGCATTTATCTTTGGAACTTTGAGAACATCCATTACAATTATAATAAGAAGCCGCGTTTCTTTGATTTGGAGTACTTCATCATACTTCATAGACTGATCAACAAATGAACATCGTGCGATCCTTGATAGCTTTAGATCCCAGGACCTCCCAATCGCTGGACCGAATCCATAAGTCACTTGCAGCTTCCAGTCTGCACAACAGCGACACACCTTTCCAGGCTAGCAGTCTCGGATCAATGTCTCGAGGAGGTGGTATAGCACTCGCATCCCCGATATTCACATATCGAGAAGCGAGCAATGGCTGGATTCTTAGGTTTAGAATCCTAAATTTCAGTTTTCTATACAGAAAGTGGGACAAGTAGGAAAGGAAGAAAAAGAGGTGCGGACCGTGTCGTGATTGCATATCCAACGTTATGTATTAACCCACCACCTCCAACAATGATGAGCGCCCCGGCCATCCTTCGACATCTTTCTTCAGTCCCACAAGCCAAAATGCTTTGAACAATGGCCTCTTGGAGAGGCAGCTTGCTTGCCTCGGCTATGATGACGCTCGGTTGAATGGCGGGTACTTCAGCACTTGTCGTAGTGGGCAATGTGTTGGTCACATGTTTGGTCGTAGCAGGGCTCGGGCTTGGTCGGCGAGTCGGCGCGCCGGAATCGCCAGCTACGGTCGGTTGAGGGGTACCACCTCCATAAGGTGATGCGATTTCCTCTAATGCTGCGCTGACATCCTCGCTGGCAACTGTTGCGGGTTTGAATTCGGATCCGTTGGTGATGGGTACAACGATGCTCGCTCCTGTGGGCTTGACGTATGCTGGATGCCCCGTAGAATTCCGCATGGCTTCCGTGATAGCGTTACCACCCAAATCAAGAACGTCATCGACACCTTCCTTGTCGCTGTAGAGTTGCTTTCCGGGTCGATGTTTACGACTAAAGTCGACGATTTGGGGTGTGAACATGAGCTAAGCCAACAAGGATTGAAAAGGTCAACAGCTCGATTACATCTGCACGAGAGAACAGCCAGATGTATTTCAAGGTACCATGGGAGGGATGATGACTTCGTCATAAGCTCTTACTGTCCATTTTTGTGTAGGTTGGTGTGGGTGCCTTGAGAAGAAAGTATATACATTGAGGCCAACGTCACCCTCGCTCAACACGATCATTTCCTCCTTCAAGCGTTCCATCATTTGCCAATCCCACGTGCGATTGAGGTTCAGGTCTTTGTAAGGAAATTTTTGTCGCCGAAGCATCTCAGATAAAACCAACGTGATGTCGTCACCACCGTATGCCAATTGGAGCCGGGTGTCGGGCAAGACCCAACCTTCCTCCACGCACGAGACCGAGATCTTAGTGGCCCCAATGTCGATCACACACGCAGTACCTAGTCCAGCACCAAAGCATGCACACAGTGACTCTTGTTGCAAGCAAATTTGTTTGAAGCCAACTGTACGAAACATAAGATCGACCATTTCGCGAAGATATACGTGATCATATAGATCTGGAAGTATGAAGATAGCAGAATATTCCTAGATGGAAGTGATACCAGAATAACTCAGAGTCCGTCGTCTGCCCCGTGAATCAAACTAGCATGGATGGAAGGGGTCATACCTTCAACTCATGCTCTTTTATGCCTAATCCGGTGGCCAACGCGTAAAGCCATACCGCTTCAATATCGGCTATGATCTCATTCTTCGTGTCGTATCCCGAATCCTCTGCAGTATTCAATCCTCCTCTGTTGATCGGCCAACGAATCGCGTATCCATTCTTTTCAGGTTCAGCTATCAATAGCGCGTCTTCGCCTACGTAGATGTCTCTAGCTTCAGGGCCTGTGACAGGAGGCCAGATCGTACCCAGGGGATCCTGATCCTCGCTTAGCGCAAGTGGAACAACATCCGAATTGTAGTTAGCCGCGATGCCTTGTCCATTGGTAATTCCACGGAGTTTGATCTGTCGCATCCGACTTCGAAGCTCGACTCTGATAGAACCAATTTTGGAATTGATGGTGTCGACCACTTCAGGCGCCGATGATGGCTCAATGTTCCTACACACCCCATTGGGTGAAGATCCAGGGGCATATGATCGTCTTCGGGCCACGACGTTGGGAATGGATAAAGGTAACGGATCAGAGGCTCGGCCGATCCGAAGCATACGTGAACCGGGATGAATAACGATGGTACGCTGAGCTGGATCGAGGGGCAAGTTCTGGGGTGGAAGCTGGAGAAGAGGGGTGGCTGGAGGCTGGAGACTGCTGGGGCCCTGGGAGGGGGCAGCCCCATCAGTTAATATAGAGGTATCATGATCAGGGAGATGGGGAGACCGGGTCAAGAGCGCGGCATTGTCTCCTCCGAGCATCACCGTCTTCTTCCAGTGTCGCTGGCTTTCCCACGTAGCATCGTCAGCTCTTCTAGTCCACCAGGATTGATGTTCTGACTTGGCGAAAGATGATGCCACATTTTTCCCATTGATGATTGAGAGTGGTTGGAAGCCTGTGAAGAGGAAAGGCTGAAATGTAGGTCCACTGTTTTATCATACATCGAAAGTCTAATCAGTAATCGAATACTCTGAATGGCCAGGATGCAATTTGGAAGACACCCACTCTACAGGCGGTATCGGCTCCGCTGTTGGCACAGGCAGTGGTTCTCGTCGAACACCCTTAGGCATCACGTGCGGTGGACTCAGGTACTTGGATCAAATCTTGAAGACGCCAATACACGCGTCGGATGAGTGATAGAATAAATGTGCTTTGTTGATGGGTCGGTGTGAGAGGTAGGGTGATAAAATGCGCAAGCCGGTCGGCTGCCGCATCATCCCGGAACCCATTTTGAGTCGGTCAAGTCTCAGCCGGAGAGACTTTCAGTCTGCCGCTCAGCAAATCTGGGGTTACAGTGGGACGACACCTGTCTAAACACATACATTACCCCGGTCCTTAACAGCCTTCTTGGAGTCTGACTGAGACTCACAATCAATCTCCTTTGGTCCATCCCATGATCATAAATCATACTTCCACTGGTTTACCACCATTCCTTACCAAGAATTTCAGGTTGAACTACCTCCTTGTTGACAAAATTGGAACCGAAAAACAGACAAATTGGCTAGAAATTTTGGGATACCTTATGTGTTTCAAACCACAGGAGTGGGGATCAGCAAAATTGAGTCATGTATTGCTTCCCAGGATTATATAAAAGAGTAACAAGACTTTTACACTGCTATTAGCAATACAAAATTAAAACCCGCTTGTGGAACTTTTCTGTACAGACACATGACTTTCTAGAAAGAACTTGAAAAGAGGTATTGGGACACTGCTGATAGGCCAGAATGCATCATGACATGCATATACAGCATATACACGGTGTTGAGTGATGTGAAAGGGTAGCATAGCAGTGTACCAATCATACATGCATATACTGTATTGGTTCTCTGCTCTTTCTGCATCATCTTCAGACTTTTTGGCCACCATGCCTTCTCCATACCCCTCAAAGTTTCTCTGAGCCACACTGCCAACATATTTTCATCGCATGGAAGCTTGCTATGTAACATAGCATGTCTTCATGTGATACTATGGACCATTTTTCAAGGTCCATACCTTGGAAAATAGACCTATTGCATCGCATCTTGGCCTGCTATGTGACATAGCATGCCTCTATGTGATGCAATTTTCTTGGTGGTGCCACCTGCTTCTGTCTGGCAAGTGACCTCACTAAGGACTTGAGAAAAGGTGTGGGCACAAAGGCCGAAGGTTGGAAATGGGTTCTTCTACAGCTCAAATGCCTGAGGAACCTCTGCTGAGAGCCAGATTAATACTGATCCTACCTAGGGAAAGAACTAGATGTCTATTGGATCAGCAGAGCTTCACACAGATCCTTTATATCCTGTGCTGTCTAGAAGCTAGCACACTCAGCTTTTATCCTCTACCTCTGTGCTACACTTCTTGAGAACCCTTCAGCAAGAGTGGAACAGAGGGGTCAAGGAGGAAAGGTGTGAGTGATGAAACCTGGATGAACAAAGAAATATTACAATTGGCAAAGACCAGTAAGGAAACTAGACTGCTTCTGAATAGAGAAGAAATCACCAAGGTTAATTATGTATTAACCAGTGACTGAGAAATCTCAGAAGAAGAAAGCCCAGAATATCCTATAGAGGTATTCAGATTATTGGCTTTTATTTTAATGATGCTTTTGAGAGGGGAAAGTGTCCAGGGAGGTCTGGTCCTCCTTTTATACTCTGAGCCTTCACTCTTCCTTCTTTATAAGCATATTTACTTGGTAAAAGATAGACCTAACTTAGTACATGTAACTCCTTTGGTAATAATGTATTATTGCCATTTAATTTTCTATGGGTTAAAACAGGTTTTCTTATGTATAGCTCTTGAAACTGAGCTATGAGTTGTTTACACTATAGTTATAATACCTTTGCAGTCCCATGGTACTTGTTGAGTACTCAGGGGCTGACAGTTTCACATTGAAGGTTTGATAAGCTTAGGCCTTAATCCTGATCAATGATGATGTTATTCTTTAATGTGCCCTACAGGTTGTTAAATGTACACATGCCAAGCCTCTCCTGGTTATGCAGTTGGAAAAATTTCTGACAGGAGTTTCAGAATTTGCATGACCCACTTGGAGGGTGATGTCCAAAAGTTTTATTCATGAACTGTTTGATCTTGGGGAAAGCTGGCCAGATTTATGGTATCAAGCCATTTACAAGCACCAAGAATATTTAATCATGGATAAACACATATGTAACTCTAGCTGGTAGCTGGATATGGTAGCCAAGACAGCTTTTCTTCAGCCACAAAAGCTTCTCACATCAGCACCTGAAGGTTTTCACCTGCCCTGCTCACTGTTTCCTCACTTTGACTTGAAACTCATACTATTTAAAAAAAAACCTTGAATTCCTTTATTGACTTCCTGTCATTATGTATGAGGCATGAGGTTCCTTGAGATTCTGCATAGAGTTTTGAGATTTTTTTCCCCCAGGATTCTGTACAATTGTGGTGGTGCCCCCTACTGGAGCTCTCAGATATTCTGCATGGTGGCTATTTGGGACCATCCATAGAAGAATGCACATAGTCAAAGTTAAATCAATGTTTATGGTTAGAATACCCAAACACCAAGAGATGGTGCTGACAAGCAATCAATATCAGTAAGGACATTTTTACCTAACCAAAAGATCCAAGACACACAATCATCTTTTCTCCCTTTGATGGATCCCCAGGAAGTCAGTAAGTTCTGACTCATCTTCAATTACTATTCCCTTCCCTGTGGTCTATAGGTATAGGTTCAGACCATCCCTATGCTCATCCTGTTCAAACTTCCCTTTGTTCCCCTTCAAATGAAGATCAGCAAGTGTAACAGTGTGCTGGTACAGACACAATAGTGATTTTGACCCTCTGTCAGGGTGTGGTCCTAAGAGATGACCAACCACTGAGCAAGAACCCTCTGAGAATGACCTCAGGGCTCCATCCCCTCCTCATAACATGATATCAATCAATGAATTATGAAGGAGGGGGGTGATGGACTTAATATTCCATCAGAGTTCCTCATGCATTTATATGAACAAAGATGTGGATTTCATCTATACAATAGCATGTGGAGGAACAGGATTCCCTTATGGGAATGAGAGAAAGTCCTCTCAACTTAAATAACCCTTTCACCAATATTATTCTGAAGATGATAAGTGAAGTTGAGCTGATTGAATTAAGTATGATTCATTACAATAGAGGAGACAAGTCTATATATAGAGAAAAAAACTGAAAGAGAAACATGTGAAAGTAAAGAGGAAACCCATTGGGGTAGATCATACATTGGGGGAACTCCCAAGGGGTATATTCAGTGGATATACATCTTCAAATGTATTATTTACCCAATAATGAATTTATTTGACTATTTATTCATTGTTCAGGATATAGTAATATGCTCATCTCCAACAGGTACATACCATATGTAGTATTTATCCCTACCATATCTAATTTATATGTACATTCTGTTCTGCATCTTAGTTACATATGTAATCTATATATAATTTTCTATCTGTTAGCGACTACCCTCTGTTGGCAGGCTGACACAGAGCACTGACCAACCCTGCTGCCACCTCCATCCCCTCTCAGTATTTTTCCCAAGCCTCACTTGCTTTGTCTGCCATGGAGGACCTGGAAGATGGTTTTGCCACTCAGCAAACAGGGTGCATATCCCCACAGACCAAACTCATCTCTCTAGACCCCCTCCCCTTTTTGGAGGAAGACCTAGTGGCCCTGGACAGCTGCCTCAGGCCAAGACTGATGGGCATGACCTACTGCAGGGTGACCAGGGTGGCCTTCAAGACCCACACTGGGAGGAATTCTGAGTTTGTACAGATGATTACCACCTGCACTTGACCTGCCCCACCCATGACTGCACAAGCTTTTGCCAAATTTCCTGTGTTTCATTCTCCTAAACAATCACAAAGCCCAAGTCACCAAACCTTAAATCCCTCACCACCTCATCTCATCTCTCTCTACCTTCACATTTGTCAGCCCTGAGGACTGCATAACAAGTCCCACAGACTGAAAACCAGACATGTACATGTATAGTGACCAGGAGGGATAGATGCAATACATAGCATAAGATATATATTACATGTGTAGAACCATAGTGTAACATACATATTACATATGTGATAAGTAATGTACACATGTAGAAACATAGTGTAACATATGTATTACATATGTACTAAGGATTGTACTATATGTACTGCATATGTAATGAGTTATGTAACAATCAAACCACATCTCAGGCTCAGTTTCAAGAGTCATAAGCATAGTATACTTAGGACAGGAGCCAATTAGCAGGCCCTGCCATTAGAGTAACAAAACCACAGACTGGCCCACATGGCCAGGTAATAGCATGAGCTGGAACCACAAGCCAGCCCATATCCTAAGAGTGAGGAGGAGGGAACCTCAAAGGTATATAAGCCCTCCTTTCCTGTGCAGCAGTGAGCCTCTCTCCTCACCTTTTACCACTCACTCCAAATTGGAAACCATAGCACAACATTGAGGATCACTTATATATAAAAGTATCTGCTCAATAAGTGCAAGGTTCCCTAGGAGTAACCAAAAGAAAGGTCTTTCCCCTTAAAATCCCTCTCTGAGACAAGGTCTGGTAGACCTTCCCCTCTAGGACTCTTGATTGTGAGGAAATCACCCAAGAGTAGAGGAAAAGATAACCAATACAGGAACCAGGAGCTCAGAGCTGATTACCCCAGCTCTAGCCTGTATTATAAGAGGTAGGTTCTTGCAGATAACTGATAAGCCCAGTTATAAGTCAAGGCACTCTAGCAAGGGAGGAAACCCTTGCCAGTGAAACTTCAGAAGTCTAATAAACCCTCTTTTAAGAGGTCAACTAGCTGTAGTCTGTACTTGGTGGTACCAATACAGACTTGACTAGTGTTCACCTTGAGTCTGAAGCCCATTCCAGCTTCAGACCCAGCTTAAAGTAGCCAGGTGGGCTGCCACACAAAAGCATCCCCCTGACAACATTACTCTCCGGACTCTCTTCTCTGGTCTTGTAGCTCTCAAATGAGCCTGTGGCAAAAAGGTGATAACCACTTTATGTGATTGCTCTTGTTCTCTTTCTCTCTTGTCTCTCCACACATAAAAAATCTTGATTCTTGTTGGATGTCTTCTCTTGTCTCTCTAGGGGGCATGCAGCTAGCAATGCTGGGCTCATAACCTGTTGTCATACACACTCAGCCTACACTTCCAGGGTCAACCACAACAGAGACATGAGATTGCATACCTGTTGTTGCACAAGCTTCAGTCCACACTCCCAGGGTCCAGCCACAACAGAGGACTGTGCAAAGAGCTGGGAGCGGGGGCTGGGCAGGCTATATATGGGTAGGGACTGGGGCTACTGTGCCACAGTCATGTACCTGGGGCTAGGTCTTTGGCCACAAGAGAATGTTTTGAATTTGAACTTTTTATGGGGTTTGAGTGATCCCATAGTTTTAATTACAGTAGGTTAGCATTTGATGAGTACCAACAGTACAGTACACATACAGCGTGTTTGACAAGTTTTGGATCATGATGTGGGGCGCGCCGGAGATCATTGTTACGCGACCAAAATCCGCGTGACTGTGTGTCATCGTTCTTTTTTTTTTTTTTTTTTTTTTTTTTTCAAGATTACTAAACTGATTGAGTCCTGAGAAGTATTTATGAATTTACAAGGGCAAGGCTTTAGAAAAAAATAAAATAAAATTCTGATTATCCATCTCGATCCCTTTCACTCTTCGAATATCCTATATTGAATTTTCACAACCACCTCTCCTTCAACCTCATCTCTCCCCCTTTCAACCGATTACCTTTGTTGCTTTTGATACAGGGGTTGCACGTACCTCTTCTTTTTGCGATCTCATCTGTGGGCGTTATCTCAAAATGCCTTCAAAACGCCCTTCCACTTCATCCACCTACGCTCGAAAAACCGTCCGCCGGTCTCTTCCAAGTGAAACTGAATCTTCGATCGACTCTGATTTTGGTGACGAGGTGAGATCGTCGAACAAAAATCCTCATCAAAAGTCGAACAAAGTTGTATCGAAATTAGTGGAAGATAGTACGAGTAATATAACCGAACCAGATGTTGAGGTTGGTGATAATAAGGAAGATGAGAATGATGATGAAGAAGAGGGTGAAGAGGTGTTTGAGGTGTCAGAAATTTTGGACCATCGAATTAAGGCAAGGCTTGCTTTTTACTCTCCTTCACCCGGATCTTCTACTAACTCATTCGCCATTTTTCCACCTTTGTAGAAAGGTAGACATGAGTATTTTGTCAGCTGGAAAGGCTACAAACCCAGCGATAACTCCTGGGAGCCTGAAGAACACCTTGAAGGTGCTCGAGAACTGTTGATAAAGTACAAGCTGGACAAAGGCCTTAGGAAAAAACCTAAGAGGTTAGCTTATTGTCTGCAAGCACGTACTCAAAATTATTGATCCAATCGATCATTCCTGACTTTTTTTTTCACTTGTGGAATTGGATTTAGTTCGCGGAACTCGACTGCCTCCAGCAAATCAGCTGGGAAGAAGACTCGTGATCGAGATTCAGATTCAGATTCAGATTCAGATTCAGATTCAGATTTGAAGCGCACCTTGAGCTCAAAACGTAAACGTGTTGAAGCACCTTCCAAAAAAACGTCCACGACTAGTATTGCTACTCTGAACAGGAACGGTCACCCTGGTGTTTCAAAGGGAAAAGATAAAGCCCAAACCAAAAAAACCGGTAAACAAGCGGTTTGTTTTTTTTTTTTTTTTTTTTCCTCACTCGATTTTTACCATTAATTGAGATTCTGACCGCAATTGAACATTTAGGTACCCCAGGACAGCGATGGCGATTCAACTGATGCAGAAGAATGGCATGCTCGATATAACGATGAAGTTAGCTGGGAGGTCAGCACTGTGTCCTCTGCCTGTCCTTGCATTGTCAAAAAACAATTTTACGAACATCTCTTTCTCTCTCGACCTCAAACCTTAGCATCTTATTAAAAGCGTCCGAACAATCGAACAGGATGATGGAGACCTTCTTGTCTGCGTGTTATGGTATGTCATCATTATTCTTGATTCCAGTCCAAGTCACCATTTGCTCGTTAGCATACTCTTACCAAAGGTCGGAGTACAGGCACAAGGAAGGGAAATCGACTTGGATGTCCAATACGCTTGCACGAGCTAAACTTCCTCAAAAGATGCTTGATTTCTATGAAAACGTATGTCGGTCTTTTGCTTTTTGCTTTTTTTTTTCACTCTCAACATCTCCACTCGCTTTTTTCCTAGTACGCATCCACAATCTATTATGGCGCTTGTGATTTGAAACCGAATCAAAGTATGAATCTAGCTCACTTATGCGTTTCCACCTATTACCACACATTAGCATCTACAATTCAACGCGCCCAGTAGCCCATGATAAAGAATCTTGTTGATGAAGATATTACCAAAGAAAAAAAAAAAAAAGCGATCTCGTTGTTTCATCCTTTTCTCGTTTCAACACGTATGGTTTTTTTTTTTATATATGTTAGGGATGGCCATTACACCCAAATGAGATGAATTAAAAGAGAGTGTGTAAATGAGAAAAAAAAAAAAAAAAAAAAAAAAAGAAAGAAAAAAGAAAACGAGACAGAGATAGAGGAAGTGAAAATTAGTTTTAAATCAATGAAATGTGTTACAAGTTTTTTTGTTGTACTTGGATTCTTTTTTGATTAAAAAAAAAAAAAAAAAAAAAAAAAAGTTTTTTATTTGCTAATGTGGCGTTTCTTGAATTGGATATTATTATATTTGTAGCTAGTCTATATTTGATCGTACTTGTTTTCTCTCTTTCCTAGTCTTGACTCATCTTGATTGGGGTAGTGCCTTGATGGTAATGAAGTGGATCAAATCTGTTTTGAGGGCTCATAGTTTGTTTCAAAGAAAACACGGTGATACAAATGATGTGAATCATTCACGTCTTAATCACTACAACAGCGCCAAGCTTTTTTTCGTGACAGCTTGAAAGAGCGCAGTAGGCAATCCTAGAAAGAACGTCGAAACCATGCGTTTTTCAAATAGATATATAAAAAATTACCAGACATCGGAAGTACCAAACAAGTGCCGGCCGAAAACAAGCTTCTGATATTTGGGTATGAACAAACTGAAGGAGACGAAGATAAAAACAGTGATACAGGCAGTAGACAGCAATAAAGTAGCAAAGGTAAATAACAAAAGTAGTAACAACAGAGGTAGTACCAGTCAAGGGTCGACCAAAACCTTATTGATATCATCTTTTGCTGCCTCCCATTGCTCGAGGTTCTGAATAAGAAGGTAGGCAAAGAAATTTTGAGAGATGCGAGCAAGAGCGAATATGGGGTAAAGGTATAAAAATGTCTGACCTTTTTGGATGCTTGAATATGGAATCGGGCAAAGGCAAGACACATCTCTTTGAGGTCAGCAACTTTTTGTCGTTGAAAGCGATCGAGATCAGCTTGAATTGTTTGAGAGCAATATCGTAAATCGGCGGATGCTGCACGCAGGCCATCTTCGAGCTGAGAAATATGAGTATAACAAAAAAAGGGACGGGAAAATAGAAGATAAGACATCTCAAACCTCGAATTGGATACGATATAGTTGAGGAATGATCGAAGGTTTTTGGGAGAAGAGTAAAAATGAAATGGGATACTGACGTTAGTAATATAGTCTTTATGCTTACCTATACTGTTACGTCGTGAGCTTTCGGGATCAACGTCGGCTAGACCATTGAGAGAGTGACGAAGTGCACCCAAGAAGCCTGTCGAGGCTGGTTTCCTCAGTGGAGTGACTAGAGTCGGACCGGATGAACCGATGACATGATTTGTAGGAGCGGTGGCTGAGGTCGGATCGCCTTCATCACGACGCTGGTCAAGTTGACGAACGCGGCTAAGAGCGCTTTCTAATCTTTGAGCCTCCCCCTCACTTCGTTCGAGATCCTCCAAGACAAGCCGTTTAGTGTCAAGCGTATCGCGGGCCATCTCGAATTGGGCTTGTTTCAGGTGTCTGAATCGGAGAAGATGTTTGATGACGTTGGAGAATTGAGCGTATTCATGTAGGGGTTCGGTAAATTGACTTTCCCAATCTTGAAGCTACATGTATATGTACCGTGAGATTGCCGTGATCGAAGGAGGAAGGGAAAAGAGGCTAAGGGTTGGTATGAACGTACCATAGTGTTGATAGCCACATAAGTAGCATCGACCGCTTGACCAGTGCGTTCGATGGCCGTGCCAGTGGCCTCTGCTGCTTCTTGACTTACCAGCTGGCCATCATTTACCACACTTCCTTCCACTAGGGCAAACCCATTGAGAACACCTCCCAATTCAGCTTGATCGACAGCGTGATCGGACCAGCGCTTCATAAGCCGACGATTGATTTTCTCCAAACTTCCAGTGAGATGGGAGGAGAACTTTTGAGTGAAGACCTCCGAGTCGAGAAAGCGTTGGTCTGGATCTTGAAGTGGAGCGGCAGAGGAGGAAGGAACGGGTAGATGAGAGAAGAGTGCTTGAAGATCGGGATTGGAAGGGTCGTGAGCAGGTGCGCGGAGTGGGTTCTTGGGCAAAGTTGTCATCGGGGGTTGATGAAGTACTTCGGACCACGGAAGATCCTCTGCTAGAAATCGCCATAGGATCCGTTCACGACCTAGAACAGGATGTCGAACCAGTCGGTTGAGAAAGACGCCGAGCATGCGTCGGCGCCGGGCCACGGTGACTGGATCTTCCTTGGTTTTGGTCATTGAAGCGGGATGGGAGGCATAATCTCCCAAAGACTACAATGACAAAACAGATCGAGTCAACGGGATTTGGATGTGAGAAGATAATTGTAAGGATGACGTCACTTGTTTATCAGGAATGGGCGGAACAATCAGAACCGGGTACAGGGCTACCAAGGCAGATCGAAGGGATTCGAATTCGGAATAACGGTGTCGTGCCGTACCGCGCTGAGAATGGTAAGCAGTTTATCATTCAAACGCGGCCTCAAACTTTGAAAAATGGAAGTTAAATGGCAGCGATTGACAAGGCCGACTGACGCTGCTATGAATCACATAGGCGATGTAAGTCGAAGAGCTCCCCTCACTGGTTTTGACGGCATCGACTATCTAAAAAAAAAAAAAAAAAGTTGATGTCAACATATAGATATTTATGGGTTCAGTGTCTCAAGGAGTATGTGTGCATGAAAGGTCTTGGCTCCTCTTACTTGGATTTCTTCAACATCTTTTAGATCTCTCAGTGTTGGCCTTCCGCCGCGACCAGGTGTGGTGATGGGGGATATAGATATTGGCTTGGGAGATTCGATCGAATAGGCTGGTGATATTTGACTAGTGAAAAGTGTATTGGGTAGATGCGAGGGCGGGGGAATGGTAGAGGCGGATACGGTTGGACTAGGTTGTGCAGGTGCAGGTAATGTTGATGTGGGTGGTGGTGGTGATTGAGATGGAGGTGAGGATGGAGATGGACCTAAACCAGAACCAGAATCAGATGGTGGTTCTTCCCTGAATGGATCGATGTTACTGTCCATGTCCATGATGGGTTCGAGAAAGTCACGAGTGCGTAAAGTAAAGAAAATGTGAGTCGATCGTTGATTTTTTAGTAGGCAAAAATTAACCCAACTGGTTGAAATACTGTACTGTACTGTACTGTAAAATCATCAAATTAAATTCAAAATTGCTCAGGATAATTCTCATTTCAGGCAGAGAAAAAGATGACACACAGTACTTAATTAGTCAGTTGAAAGGACTTGTTAAGATCTATGTAAGTGAATGCTCACTCAAAAGTCACCACTCTTATCTAGTTTTCTCAATCCTATGTACTTTTTCGATATCACGCGTTGTTCTTTTTTTTCTTTTTCACTATGCAGCTTTTCTTCCAGTTGGTCAGGACTCCAGCAACATAGTCTTTGCCCTTACTTCTTTCATAACATTCACAGTTTTGGTCTGTGCCTTGATATAGTCCTTTCAACACTTATTGAACATTTGAAGGTCAAGCGCTCTTGACAGCTGAACGGACCAAGTTCCCTCTCTTCTGCAAAGGGGGCTTTACTTTTTCTCTCCACCCAAACACACTGTCAGTGTTGAGTAAATTACCATCGGAGTCAAGTAAGTTCAGGCTCTCTTGCTTTTACTTTGTAGCATCATGTCCATGGCTTGGCAAAAGTGACATTTTCCAATGTAACAGGACTCAAGGCAGCGTATTTTGACAAATCGAAAAATTGGATTAATAGAAGTGAATGAGGGTGTTGAAGTTTGAATACACATCTGAACCAAAACACAAAAAGTTTCTTGCATAGAGCTAAACAGTCATTAATGTTGAAACTTGAAAAATATAAATATCGATTTGTAGATGACAACTGACTCCAATCATTTAAGAGGAAAGTTGAGCTTTTGATACGTGCTACACTCCAGCCAAAAAAAATAGAAAAAAAAAAGCTAGATGTATACACGTCACACACTTTCAAACAACATATCCGATACAATCGTCCTCTATCACCAAGCCATTTTTTTGATTAACGTGCCAGTCCATAGTCACCGTTTCTATGTGCTCACATAGGGTCATCGAATCGGTTCTGGGTCGTGGGCGACCACCTAAAGTAAACCTCGCATTGTCGAATCGAGAAGAGAACCTATATCCCCGATCGACAAAATGAAAGTTCATAACGAATTAAGATCCTCATCAACATGAACAAAGAGCAGAGTAGCGGAAATCTCTCGGTATAATCTTTCTTTTTCTTTCCAAAAAGAAGGGCAATAGACGCCAACAGACATACCTCCAGGGATGAATGTCTTCAAAACTAGCATCTGACCAGGTCTCTGGAGCTGCTAAAACCAGGAGTTTGGGAAAACATCAGGTTTTACGAAATCTACCAGGACAGCTTTGCTGGCTGGGCTCACCTCCACCCACAAAAGAAAACTTGGTTCCTTGAATTTTTTCAAATTTTTCTAGCATCTCCGATGTTTTGTTGATTGCCGCATCGTTAAGGAGATAATAACTGTTGCTATTTTTGGGATCTCGCATCCCGACTGATTTGTTTTCCGATAGCGTGGCAAGGCGACCAAGACACAGATCCAAGTTGAGTGGTTGAAACTCTGAATAGGTTCCTTTGTCGGCTTGAAGTACGGGCTGAATCCACTTCATAAAAATGTTTCGCATTTCAATTACATGCGTTTTACAGTACATTAAAGGAGCGCCTTATTGAGATGAGAGATTGAAAAAAAAAAAAAATGGAGTCAATTACTAGAATCCCACCACCGATAAGATGAGATCCTCTGCGTTTCCTTCAAAGAGTCTGTGCAAGTGAAAGATGAATTTACCGCGTATCGTTTGGAAATCACTGTAAGTCGACCGTTTAAGAATATCACTCACACGCGCGTCAATCGAGTCCGTTCCATCTCCGACCACTTCGTAGATGCTAGCAGCACCTCCCTGAAATGTAGAATTGATTCGAGTCAACTTTGGTAATCGCAGGCGTATGAGGATATAGATGAACCACGAACTGTTATGATTAAAACAGGTTGTGTGAGCAGAGTCTTGCCTATTTCTGGAATAGGTTCGCGCTGGGGAGACACGATCGAATGAAAGTCAACATCGCATTTGGCCAAGTCTTTGCCACCCTCCTTCCTCGAAGACATCGAAGATCCTAAAAGTGAAACTTTTGCTTGTCCTACAATCATAAAAGGAAATGCCACCATCGTTTGTCCAGTATTGTTGGAAGGCGGAAAGCGACGTAACAAGATTCCGGCCCATTCATCGAGTATATCAATGTCGTATAACAACTGACATCCATAATTCCACCACAAGTTTGAAGATACAGCTATCCGTTTCATTTTTTTTTTTTTTTTTTTTTTTTTTTTGAGAATTAGTTCGTTATCAGATTGCGCCAGTTATATATTTGATTTTCAAGTAAATATGTGGTTCTTACCTTCATCATAGTCTTCCGGCGTTTGCGGGTCACTCCAACAGTTGAAGCATTCTTGAAATGCATTCTTAAAGAATTCATCACTACTTGGATAAATGCAAAAAAAAAAAAAAGAAAAAAAGAAAAGAAAGCATCAGCTATGGGATCTTTGAGCTCAACAAAAGGAATAAATGAAGTAAGTCGGACGAAACTCTTCCTCTGGTGGTACATGACAAAGGCACAAGCTTAAAACTTTCTCCTTGAAAACATAACCCATTCGTAATAAAATTTCTGTAGCCCATGGATGACTGCTAATACAATGAGCCGAAGGAATTTTCAAAGCGTTCATACCAATAGCCAAATCTGCGGCATGAGTATATAAATCGAAGAAAGCAGATGGGGTACCGCTAGACCTGCCGTGATAACGACCGTCGAAGAGGATCATATTAAAGTTTTCTCGTAAGACTGGGTCTTCTATCAATTGTTTAATGCATGACATATCTTGATATTGTGGATGAAGGATCAAAAGCCAAGGCATGTCCTCAATTTTAACATCAGTTCCACTGCATGGTTTGATCTCGTAGTAAAGAGAAGTGTCAGGCGAGACCTGAACTTGCGGCATGATAGCTCGACAAGTTGGAAAGAGGTTTAAAATTCTAATGCGAGTTCGTAGGTGATAAGAACCAACTTGAGTTACTCTGGATAAAACTTCTGAGATGGGATTGAAGAGTGAGTGATCTTGTGTTCGAAAGCTTTTTAGTCACCACATTCTTCAGCCTACATCATTGTACTCGAGCACTTTATATAGGTATTTAATAAGTTGGATGTACCTAGGTTTGGTAAGAACTACCTCGGAGTCAAGTCACCCTATCATACGGATGTTAAACAAAAACACAGCCATTCATAGCCCTTCAATTGTTAGAATGACATGTGATCGAATATTGAAATCAAATTGGTCCTCTTGAAGGGACCGGCGTATGATGAAGTGGACTTGAATGCTTTGATTCCGTTGATCACATTTTACCTCTTGAAGTGATAATGATAGGTCGTAAACTCAGATTGGTGTTTATCAAACATTTATTCATTTGAGTAAATGAGGTCGCTCTAGACTCAATTTTTGTTTCCGCATCTGAAGTTATCGTCATGATTGCATCGATTCGTCTGGGCCTTCTGAACATTTTCAAAATAATCAATCATCCTGATATGACTTGAGAAGTATAGACCTTTGTTCAAATGTTGTGGAAGAATCGAGAATGCAATCCATAGTATTCACCGTATAGAGTGCACGCTAATGGTAAAAGCTCGCCCAGATAAGATATTGATCTAATTTAAAACTCGTTAAAGCCTGACTGTGTAAGCTCGTATGATACTCTAATTTTTCATCAAGCAATTGACCATCGTAGATGCTTACTACAGCAATTCCAGAAACGAATCTTACACCCTGCCCAATCGAAGCAAAATTCAATTTTTAAGTTAGGCGAGCCAGCTGACCCAATCATGGGCAAAGTTTCAGCTGGACTTGCGCGGCACCCACTTCACCCACCTGTCATGGTTCGCAGATTTCACCTTTCCATCTGTACGGTTCCTAGTTTATTTTCTCTGTGTACCTGATTCTGTTAACTTGTTCTTCAATTTGTCTACGTTCCTTTTACCCGTTCCTGAATCTTTATGTACCTGATTCTGTTAGCCTAGTCTTTGTTTTTGTCTACGTTCCTTTTTACTTGTTCCTGAAATCCTCATCTCCGCTTACAAGTTTGTTCCCACGTGACTATATATATGAAGAATCCTCTCCAACTTTGTTTCTCTTTTTCTTCGTCGAAATCTCTTGTCTCTTTTCTCTTTTCATTGTTCGGAAAGCTCAAAGTTAGATAACTCCTTTAAAGATTTTACATCTCGAAATAAGAATCGAAACTTCAATCAAACACATTTAGTTCTGAGAGCAAGATACAATTGCCGAATCCTCAGATCCCCTTTGATAAGTACAAGCTGTGTAGCTCGAAGTGTACAAGTCAGGTTCTCACACCACCCCCCCTCACCGGAACCACCATTCCTTCCACCTCTCTTGCGTGCCTCCTTTCCGTCCCGTCCGCCACCCTCACTGAGTTTGCTGCCTCCGACGTATCCGTGCCACCGTCGATGCCTTCCTTCAGTTCTCACTATCAAGCCTCTCTCCATCTCAACCGCCTGCAGCCTCCCCAATCTAACAACTCTACTCAGTCGGCCCTTCTCATTGCATTCGGAAAACTTTCCCTCTCTTTGTCCACACAACGGCTATTGATAGGGGTAGGCAATTATAGTCCTGATTTCAAGGTTCTTGCTGTGACTTTGATAGAGTCAGGTATGAGTGCAAAAGCAACACAACATTATCTGCTATCCTAGGTCACTCGCAAAATGCTGGGTATCTGGAGGAAGCTGTATCATGATACTCTGGCAGTCATCCGGGATCCTGGAGGCTATGAAAAGATAGGCCGATTGTCAGCCCTGAGGACTGCTCAGCAGTCCCACAGACTGTCAAACACCAGTTACAGAGAGTACTGTAATAGTACACATGTAAATACAAGTGTAACACAAAGATTACATATAGTACTAACAAGAGTACATATGTGGTACCAAACCTGAGGAATGCTCAGCAGCCCCACAGAGTGTCAGACACATGTTACAGAAAGTACTGTGATAGTAAACAGGTGTAAATACAAGTGTAACATAAGATTATATATTATACTAATGAAAGTACATATGTAATCATAAGAGTAAAACAACATTGGATATATGTACACACAAGTAATAATGAATAATCACAGCACAGGCTCAGTATCATGAGCCTTAAGTATGTACTTACAACAGGAATGAATACACAACACTGTAATAAGTACTCAACCACAAGTTGACCAGGGTTGTCACAGTAACCACAAGTTGACCAAGGGTTGTCCCAGTAATCACAAGTTGACCAAGGGTTGCCCCAGCAACCACAAGTAGGCCCTTAGCCTAATAGTGAGGGACAGGGCCTGAGAACAGGATATATAAACTCTCCCTTCAGGCCAGGAGTTGGTCCATTCCCCCAACCTTTTACCAACATACCTAACAGCACAATAAGCACAACATTGAGGATACTTTTAAATAAGTCATCTGCTCAATAGTGCACAGTGCTAGAGGTATTAGTATAAGGGGTCCACCCATAGGCTAGTTCAACCTGCTACACTCACTGCCAAGATATTTGTATCGGATGGGCCTATCTGATG
>MU167354.1:82259-92367 GCA_015951145.1 Cronartium quercuum f. sp. fusiforme G11
TATAAGGGGCTGGTTAAAAATGATTGGACCACACCAACAAAAGAATGAGCTATTCTAATCCTTCAATAGGGTGAGATGATGTGATGATTTTCATTTCCCCCTGCCAGAAGTCCCTTCTTTTATATCCTCAAGACCAAGTAAGTGCAGTGAAGAGAAAATGAAAAATGAAAAAAAAGTGGTGTGGGTCATGTGTTAACTGCATGCATAACCCTCTCTCCCAAATATATGTAGTGTAATGGTTAGAGTGTGTGGTCTGGACTTCTGTGTGTGTGATGTCATTTGTTCAATCCCTATGCATGTCTCCACTTTCCACCAGTATCTTCTAATTACTTTTACATACATGTCATGTTTTATACTTATCTTTGTGTTCATGTATCTATTCCCACCCAGCTACACTACCTCCTCCTACTACCTGTACCATACCTCACTACCCTGCCTCTTCTACACTCCAGATCTGATCACATCCTCCCATTACCACTGCTTCACTACACTCTACACCACCACTACTTGCTTACCCTCTTCTAACTCTAGATCTGATTGCATTGATTTGTTATACCCCTGTTTGCAATTTTAATGATCCAATGCGAATTTAAAATGATCTGATCTGAATTTAAAATGATCTGATCCAATCCAAATTCAATTTTATCAATTTTGATTATTTTAATAAATTTAAGTGTTTCATTGATTAAATTTATTTATATTATTATATTATTATATTATTATTTTTTTAATTGTTATTTATTTTATTTCTTCTGTATTTTGTGTAACTAATTATTTTTAATTGGAATATATGATTTATTTATATATAAAATCTGAAATTTTTATTGCTTTCCACAACAGAGGTGTTCAAAATGCCATGTTGCCAGAATGTATTCAGCTAATAGGGGGAACACAGCTGGATTATCAAGGATAGCATTAGTGCAGTAGAGGTTCATCTTGAGTGTCTCTTCTTTGACCTTCCTCTGAAATGAAATGAGGTGGATGTACATGTAGTATAAGGAGTGAGGTAATGGTTTAATTCAAAGTGAAGTGAGGTGTAGTGTATAGGTGTAGTGAGGTATAAGTTGAAGTTGAGTGAGAATGGGTGAAGAAGTGAAATTGGGGGTTGCAGTTCCCCTATGAGTGCAGAATCCATATGCCATACACTTCAGCATGCATCTGTGTATGTGTGTTGGTGGTATAATTGATACAGAGCATTCACAGGATGAGATGTCCTGCATTCTGACAGGTGCACCAGGTCCTGACATGCATTCAGGACTGCACAACCTGTATACACTTCATGACCCCAATTTGCCCAGCATGTTTCTGCCTAGTGACACTGGTAGCAATTAGCTGTCACTTGCAGTGCAAGCACCAGCACAGGGATTGCATGTCACTCACACTGTTGAGCTGTCACTTGTCATTAAGATGTCATTGTACAATGACAATTGACAGCTTGGTGGAACCATTCACAGATGTTCTCAAGAGGTACCAGTCAGTACAAGCTCATTACCTTCCTCCTAATTAATCTGTATACAAAATTTGGAATGAAACTCAATAGAGTCCTGGAAAGTGCCAAATGTCAAACTTCTTGTGAGAAACAACTCCATTTGGGTTGCATCTCAACTCCTGATGATGACCACATCCTTATGAAGAACTGTCCAATCCTCTCTTGTTTGATTGTACCACCTCTGTCTTTTTCTTGCAGGGAACAATTGCCACCACAGAAGTATTTGGAGACTTGTGTTGTTGCTTTGTGTTTGGATGAACATATCAGCCTCTAATCTGTATGCCTGATGTCAATGTGTGTTTATGAAGAATGCACTTTGAGCAAGTGCACAAGACCTTTGAGAAAGTTCAATCCATGAGTTTGGGTGTACAAATGAGGATGAAGAATGGTGATGGTGAATCAAGCACACCTGTGAACTGTTCCACCAAGCTGTCAATTGTCATTGTACAATGACATCTTAATGACAATCATAGTTGGTGCCCTGATTACACTATGACCAGATCTGGAGCTCTCAGATTGATCTCTGAGAGCTCCCCAGGATGTCTATTTTTGGCTGAGGTAGAGATGTCCCTGAGAGCTGGCCATGTGGAATATCTCTGGGATGTCCCTTCCACAGCTGGGACTTCCCAGAGATATCCCCCAAGTGATCCCACTGTGACAAACTGAGAGCAGTCTCTGGGATGTCAATTTCAGTTGGGATCTCTAAGAGACATCTCTGGGTGCATCCTGGAGACATACCAAGAAAGATCCCCAAGACATCCCTAGGATGCACCCATGTGAGTATGCAACATCAGCCCACTTGGGCCTGAATAATTTTTTTTTTTTTGCATTTTAATTAGGGATGTGGATTGTATTTCAAATGGGGTGTTTTCAAGACCTCCTTTGGTGTGGTGACTGGGCTAAAATGGAGGAAAATTTCACAACAGGGAGTAGGGGTGTGGATTATAATTGGAAAACTTTTTTTTTTATTCATTTTGTATGTAAGCAGCTATGGATTTAATACATTTAGCTTTCTATCAAAACAGGAAAGTGGGGTTCACCATGGCCATGAATGGGAAGAGTTTCATGGCAAGTCAGGATGAGTGATAGAATCCAAGTGTGCCAGATTCACCAAGGAAGCTGGCCAGAGTTGAGGTCATTTTTAATTTTTTTTTTTTCAGTTTCTTACAATTTGGAGATGTTGGTTGTAGAATTGAATTGAGGTGGACAAATCAAGGATGCACTGGAAAACAAAAGCTTCAGCTTCAAATTCCATTTGTACATAGATGGGCTTAAGTTGAGAAGGAGAGCCTGAAGTCTAAGTACATGAACCACATATCATTCATTAGGAAAAATCCCCAATGACATTGTGGATGTTGCATATTTCTGTGGAGGTTGATCTCAGGCTTCCAAGGCTGGTCAGTGAGGGATCAGATCTTGTTCAGGTGGGGCCAGAAGTGGCTGTCCCAGAATGGCTGCTTGGCCAGGATTGGTGCTGGCAGTTGGACAGTGATGAACTCCATTCTTCATCAACTTGGCTGTCATCTTCACCCTGCAGATCATTGTTGCCATTCTCATCTGTGGGCATGGATGAGACATGCATGCACTTGGCCCTCTGGAAAGCAGGAGTTTTGAAGTCATGAGGTGCGGGCCTAGTGATTTGAGGGGATAAAGAAATGCCTTCTTCCGCAGGAGATCTTCTTGGAAAGTAAGTTGTGAAGTTTGGTGTCTCTGGAATCTGGGGGCATGGAGGTGGAATGGATTTCCAGGTGCAAAGTTGACTGTTCATTGGTGCACATCAAGTGGGGTCTTGGAGAGAGCCTCATGGTGAGGATTTGGGAACTTAGAAGAAAAGAAGTGAGCCAGGCAGTGGGGCATTGGGGCACAAGTGGTCTGGTTTTTTTATTTATTTTTTTTACGTCTCAGGGACCACCCCGAGACATCTCAAGGATCGATTGACCACTCGATAGGTCCCTGGGAGGTCTCCTCTGCGATCAATCCCTGGGACCTGTCATGGGTCATCCCTGGGATGTGGCCTCGCATCGGACATCCCAAGGATGTCAAGGGAGAAATCCCAGAGACATACCAGTCCGGGACATCTCTGGGAGCTCCCTGGGGAGCTTTTTTTTTTTTTTTTTTTTTTTTTTTTTTTTTTTTTTTTTTTTTTTTTTTTTTTTTTTTTTTTTTTTTTTTAAAGTGCGTTTTGTTTTTACATTTCACACTATAACACCTAAATTTAGTTTTAAACTCCCAGGGGTCCCTGGGGAGCTCTCCAGGATATTTTACATGTGAGCTCCCTGGGAGCTCCCAATCTGGTCGTAGTGTAACAAAGCGGAATAGATGTGCCGCGCTATCGTCGATTGAAATGATACGGTGACTAACTTCCCTGAAACTGACATACCCCAATGAATGATATACATCCCAGAATCCAGCTTTCAACAAGCGACGGGAGAAGTTATACTTCATCCATCCCACCATGCCTCGCGCCTCCTCACTCACTCCGCAAATCATTCGTCCACTTTCCCATCGATACTCTCATACACTACAGTTCAGGCCTCTCCTCACCTATCATTTCCACTAATTCTTTCTTAGAAGTCCCGCCCACCCACACCAACACACATGTTCCACATCCCCGGCACCGATCACGTTTCCGTTCTCTGGTCGCGAAGTTCTCCTGCTCCCGAGTCTGTATCTTTCACTTTACACATTTACCTTTGTACTTCCTCTGCATAGACTACATGTTCACCAGCCTCCTAAGTTGTTCTCCGTATAATTTCTGTTGTTTCCTCTACCGACTCCTGAGGTCTCATTCTCGTTTTCACAAGTGGCAGAATACAATCCCAACACGTGGCGTCGCCGAGACATACACGCGGCGGCGCCACGGGTCTTTCAGCCTAGTCACTCGGAGCGAGTCATCGCGAGACCCTAATTGCGAGCACATACATTCCGCGACAGCTCAATAGTGCGAGCGACACTGCAAGCGACAGCTAATTGCTACCAGTGTGAAGAGCCGGTGACACCATTTTCGAAACTACTGTACTTGGGGTTATGCTTAAGCATACTAAGGACACCAGAATATGCTTACATGCTTTTATTGTTCTCTTCAGTAAGTAAGAACATGAGATTATTAATCACAAGATGTTTCGATAAAGGAAAAGGAATATAAATATCAACAATGTAAGAAGTACATATACAAGAACATGTAATATCTACACCACGCCAAACTCTTTTCCTGATAACCACAAGTTTCTTATCAAATAGTTGCTGTTGTCGTAATATCTATTTATAATTTATATGTTGTCAATTCTTATATAACACTTTTTTAATATCTACATGCCGACTGAATTTATAGTGCACGTAAACGGTAAGAAAACATATGAAATCATTATATCAAGTAACTTGGCTGCGTTCTTGAAATTCGTTTTGATCTTATTCTACCTAAACTGATTCCAGAGCGCTCGCCTCGCCCTCGCGTATTTCTTGCAGTAAACAAGGAAGTGTGCCGTTGATTCCGTTACCCCTCAACGAGGACAGGCCGCCGAGTCTTTCACCTTGATGCGTTTGAGGTATTTTCGGAGGGGGCTTTGCCCCGATCGCAGTTGAAAAATCCATACAGCTTGACTCTTCTCCAGACCTTCCAATGCGTCAGATACCTTGCGTCTCAAAGTCACATACGGTGGTCTATTTAGAGGGACTCCCTCGATTCTTTTGGCCCGTGCCTTGAGGAAACTCAGGCCGACTTGAAGTCGTACTGAGTTCTCCTGGTTTTCTGCCGCCTTGCCCGGCGCTGCGTCCGCCCGTTCGTTGAGAGGGATGCCTTCGTGCCCGGGTACCCAATATAGCTCGACGTTAACTTTCGACTTAACCCTCGTCGCTAACGTTCTTAGCTTCGTCGCTAGGTACTGGGCAGTTGCCTGTCGTGGTGGTTCGTTTAATAGTCGCAGAACTGCCTAATTATCGCAGAAGATGGCTACTGTTTGCGGAGGAGGAAACACTTGCGTCAGGACTTCTTCACATCTGGCTAAGGCCAGCAACAGACCCCAGACTTCGGCCTCGTAGTTGGAAATTCCCTCAAAAGGGCTTGGTGCTACTCTCCTGCTTACCTCCTCCGAGGTCACCGCCGCATCAGCACGTTTGCCCTCAGTAAGAGATCCGTCCGTGAACAATAATCAAGGCGCCTTCTCCCCTCAGGTCTTCCACCTGTGACTTCGCAGCCTTCACGGCTTCTTCTGGTGAGCAGCCTCTATAGAGTGTTGATCATACCCAGGGGGTCATGAAACATGTGTTCAAGCTTAGGTCGTACGAGTTAGAAACTATTGGTTGACGCGAGTTATGGGTTTTTATAAATTAAGGGCGTCTGTACGATAAGGAATCCTCAATGGGTTTTCATACATCAAGTAGGTATGTACGAGAAAGAATCTTCGAGGGACCCAGAAACATGCCAAGTGATTTCATGAGCGTGCCGGTGGAGAAACATACTCATTGGAAAATTGGAAAGAGTTCATAAAGTCAGAGGGGTAGTACTTACAACGTCATCACGATCGACAAGTGCCCGACCCGATGGGTTTTAGACCCAAGCTAGCATCACAGATCATCACGCACATACGAGCAAGGATATTTATACGTAAGTAGGATCAAGCTTGAACTTGGACTTTCAAGAAATAGCCTCAGCTCAGTTCAGTACAGATTTAGTGACGACCCCAGCTGATGAGTTTGTGAGGCAAGGAGTGTATAGCGTAGGCGAGGGTGGGGATGGAGGGTAGATCTGGATATCATATGATGACTATGTACTACATACATGTTGACGTTATGTATTTATAGTATGTATATAGGAAGGTGCAGAGGAATGACGGATAGGAGGTTTGTTTGAAGTCTTGAGAGGGAGTTTGGGAGACAGTTGAGACAGTAAAGCGAGTGTTGTGAGAACTTTGACCAAAACAGGAAATCAACCAAGGGTTCGATCATTCTGATTGAACGAAAGCAAAGTGTGGAGAGAAGAGAAGGAAGCAAAACGAACGAGGATGGGATATCATTTGCCGGCCATCTGTCTCTGATGAGATTGAGCCGGTTGAGGAGAGGAGAGGAGTGGTACATAAGTAGTCAATTAGTGCTTCGATTTAGGTCAATTTGAATTCAGTCTGATGAAGATGATAAGTAAGATGATGGTGTTTGCTACTATTTACTTATATACATACTATGCTTGATTAATTCTGGAGAGTTACTTACTTACTTTGTATCTGGAGGTTTGAATTAAGATTAGATTTCTTTATTTTGATTCGCGAGTTTGAGGATTTACTTACTTACTTAGTAATTGATCATCGTTTTGGTTTGAAGTAAGTAAGTAAAACTGAGACGACTTGATGACCTGATTTGACCTGATTTGACCTGACCTGACCTGATCTGATCTGATCTGATCTGATCTGAACCAATCTTTGAAGTGAGATCGATGATGTACAATCCAAACTATCAAACACATTTCAATCCAAACCGCTACTCGCCCTCTTTTTGTCTTTTTTTTTTTTTTTTTCTTTTCTTGACCTTGTTCTCTTCAACTCTACTTAAACTCGATCACTCCCCGTTTACGTTGAACCATCCACTCTTCTCTCCTCTCCTCCTCTAAGCATCCGTTATCACATCAATCAACCCCTGCATCATTCCCCTCCCCCTCCTCCTTTTTTTTTTCCTACCTCTCTCGGAAATTCAAGAACCTGATTTCTGATCCAACCTTTCTCAAACTTCCAAATCAACCACTCAAACCCGTCCAAATTTAACGTTGTTCTCACTTCCAAAGGATTTTCCCATCCCACTCTCACAGACTCCCGCGTCAATCCGCAACTTGGTCTATTATAAAATAGATTGTCAAATTGCTAATTTGCTCAAGATATAACTCAAGGTGTCACAAGCCGATAATCACCTAATTTTAATTTACCGGTCCATCCATCAATCTTCGCGCTTTGCCCCCAACATCTTCCTTCCGTCCTCCATCAATCTCAAGCTTCCAACCCCCCTCCGAACCTGCCCGCCTGTTGATTGTTACCCATCTCTCCGACTATATAAATCAACCAACATCCTACATTCTCGTCTGGCATTTTCGAATCTCTCCTCTCGTCCATCTCTATCCCTTCTTTTTTTATATCTTTCTTCTCATTATCATTATCCTTCTCATTCATCTGTTTGTCTCATCGTCTCCTTTTCGATTCTCAAATAATATTAATAATAATAATACTAATAATACTAATCTTTGTCATTGTTTTTCTGTATCTGTTTGGTTCACTTGAAATCTTACGCGAATCTCTTTCAGTGGTTGGTCATCTTAATCAAAGGTAGACCTCTCTGTGTTTTTTTTTTGTTTTTTTTGTTTTTTTTTTTTGGTCAAGTTCCTATTAGTCTTTCCGTTCCCCTCCTCCCCTTCTTGTTGTTTAGTCCCAAGGCCAAATACATCTCCCTCCTACCTTGGATATCTCTACGGTGGTCTTCAGCTATTCAAATCAAATATCTATTACCGCCACCATCAATTTCCTCGACTTTTGCGCTCTCATCAATCTTAACATGTCTCAACGAACGTACCTCCGAGCTCGTCGATCATGCGCCCTCCAAGCCGTCTTCTTGCCTCTCCTCATGCTTCTTGCCCTCCTTCAGGCTCGTCCGACGCCCACGAACCTTCGGCTTCGATCTGATGAATCTGACTACGTTTCCGATGAGCCATCATCTTATTCATCAGCTCAGGTGCCCTTCACACCTTGTAAGGGCCATAGCTTTGGAGAAGTTTCTTCGATGGAAATCAGTCCGTGCGAACGTAACTTGTCATCTGACCCTTGCACGTTTCGACATGGCGTGTTGGTCAACTTCATTGACTCACTTTCTTTTTTTCTCAAGGGGGGGGGCTGTAGCGTAACGTACTGACGCACTTGGAACATCATCACTATCACTTTAGGAATTACACAATCTCCCTCGGCTTTGTCTCACATCGAAATTCATCTCTTCCTCGAAGCAGTGTAGTGGCACAAGATGGGACGCAATCTTACGCTTACTCGGGCCAGAGTTTTAACGCTTGTCGGGTATGTTACTTGCGTTCAATTCATTCCTTTTCTTAGGGCTCAAGCGGGTGCCTTGACCGCTCTTTTTTAGCGTCACTGATCATTCATTCTATATATCGTCCTATAGTACTCGCATTGCCCAATCGTAGCAGAACAAGCGTCGACCTATGTCTATCAGTTTCATACGCTCCGCTCCGTTTGTCATCAACTTCTTTTCTTCCAAGTTATAATCAATCCTCTGCTTGCGGAAGGATGTTAGGCTGAACTTTTTTATTTTCTATCCATTCCTACAGTCCTTCAACTACCTCACTTTCAATGTGAGCGATAATTTTGAAGGACCGAGTTTGTTTTGCGCAGGAACAGCTGTCCGTTTTGAATTATAAGTTCACCAACGTAACGAAGTAAAAGAAGAAGAATCGTCCTTTGAATCAGTCTCTCATCCCCGACCTGTTTTTGCTTTCTCTTTCTTTTCCTTGGTCGATCTATCTACCCCTGTTTACGAACCCAACGGCCAAGAGTGTTGAAGAAAAAAAAAGAAAATCGAAACAAAAAAAAGATTATCATTCAGGCCTGTACAGTATCGCTTTTGTGTAATTGTTTTCTACTTCCCTTATTGTTCACCAAGAAGATATCGAAACAAAAAAAAAACACTTTTATGACGCCATTATGTGACAGAGACAGCTAGGACATTGATGCCATCAGTTTTATATTTATTTGTCTTGTTTCTTCTAGTTTTTTGTTGTGATGAGCTTTGAAAATGAAGCTGAAAGAGTTTTATCATTGAAAAAGGCCTGGATTTCACAAAGTGCAATTCAAGATTTTGTGAGAACCGACATTTGGAGGTAGTCCACCTCAAAATAAACCTTTATCTTCCTGTATGACCAGTGTATGGACCTCGAACAGGGGCTTCGAAACAGTGGTCAACGCTTGACCCAACGAAGTCTTCCGAGACTGTTACGGATGACTTATAACTTGATGTCTCACTTCTGATGTGAGTACATACTTCAGAGATCCAGAGTCATCTGATATAATAATTCCCCATTCCCAACTACTACTAATTATCAATTCTTTTTCTCCAAAAAGCAAAACTTTGGTGCTCAACATGACTCCATTTCATCTGATGTGGTGTGATTCTGTGAAAATGAAGTCATTATTGTATGTGAAGAATGTGCACTGAGAGGGACTACTTATCAAGCCTCTAGGATCACTCAAATTACCCAGAAAGGGCATCTTTACTAATTGATACCTTACAAATCATTACCCTTATGAATATTACTGAGAATAACAATTTTTTTTACATCTGTATGGTTGTTTGATAGTTTACAGTCTGAACCAGATGGTGTTGACAAGTATGCTCAAAAGGCCAGAAGCCTGAGATGCACTGCCAACATATTTTCATCGCATGGAAGCTTGCTATGTAACATAGCATGTCTTCATGTGATACTATGGACCATTTTTCAAGATCCCTACCTTGGAAAATAGACCTATTGCATCGCATCTTGGCCTGCTATGTGACATAGCATGCCTCTATGTGATGCAATTTTCTTGGTGGTGATGCTAATGTAGAGCTAAGAGAAGAGACAAACCTGTGCTCAAAGCAAGA
>MU167354.1:98990-112435 GCA_015951145.1 Cronartium quercuum f. sp. fusiforme G11
TGTAATTCCATCGCACCTAATCCTACTGACACTGCATCGCATATCTTGGGGTGATAGAACATCGGATAGGCCCATCCGATACAAATATCTTGGCAGTGAGGGTAAATAGAGGGACAGCAAACCTAGTTACACATACAGCTGCCAACAAACACCAGAGAGTAAGTAATGTAAGAGAAGCTACCCTGAGGGGCAACCACCAAGGGGCAATTGAACCCATTACATTACAGAGTGAGACCACACCAAAAGCAGCAGTTACCATCTAGGCCATGACAGCTGTGACTAGCACACCTCAAATGGGCTTCTCATATGGATTTATACCCCACCCTGAAGTTGATCAATTACACTACACTACACTACTCCACAGCTGAAAATCACTCAACCCACCATGACATTGATCAATTACAATACACTACTCCACTTTATTTTTGGAATGAATTAAACAGTCTAAAATTGTGATTTGAAGCAAACAGATCAATTCAGATTGATGTCCAGGATGATTTGGAAAAAAAAAGAAAAAAACAAGTGAACTCACCTTGGTGGGTAGGAATAGTAGTGAGGAGGGTGGTGGTGGTGGTGGTGAGTGGAGGTTTGAGGTAGTGAGGGGTGTGTACTAGATCAAATTTGATCAATTGGTCAAAAAAGGAAAAAAAGAAAAAAGAAAAAATCTACAAGACAATCATCAGTGCTAGACTTGGGCAGGTCCAGGATTTGGCTGAGTCCTGAACCTACCCAAGGCCATACTCAGGCAGGTCCAAGATTCAGCTGAATTCTGGACCTGCCTGAGGCCATACATATGAAGACTCAGGCAGCTCTCCACTGATTGTATGGGGGACAACCACAGAACCCAGTATATTGTGCAGGAATATCATAAAACTCACTTGACCATTTGGAGCAAGGTCAGAAGAGAACCTGCTGCAGAATTAATCTGGAAGTGCAGTTGCACCACTCAACAGGCTGCTTGCAGTTACTGTTGTTTATGCAGCTCATGCATTTCCCCCACCCATGCTGAATTTGATGGTCAATCCATATCTATTTTAGAAACCATGGAGGTCAACCTGATGCCCTGGGTGGCCAGTGACCAGTAAATGGGGGCTGTGAGAAAAACAGGAAGCTTGGCAGCTGTTGAAGGTGTGTGTGCATGGTGTGTTTTTAGTGCCACATTTTGCTTCCAGTGGTCAACTCAGGCATAACAAGAACCTCATGTCAAATCCTTTGGATGAAGTTAGAGCTCTAGTGGTGGCCATGAGGGAATCCTGTCAAGAATTTGGTTGACAGGGATGGATTGTACAATTTCTGGTAGAGAAAACTGGGTTGTTCAGCCTCTTGGCCATTGGCGTTCAACACCATGTTGAGTAGGAAGTCCTATGCTACCTTTCAAAAGAGTGAGGTGGCTAATGCATATACCTCAGTAGGTCCTTGGGAAGCCTCAATTACAATCTTTTTGTCAGCCCTGAGGACTGTGCAGCAGTCCCACTATAAATACAAGAAGTGTAACATAAGATTTTGGGTATGTAACACTAGGAACTATGACTCAGGCCCAGTTTCAAAAGTCATAAGCATAGTAGACTTATGACAGGAGCCTACATGTAGCCTTGTTACAAGTGTAACCAACCACCAGCTGACTGGGTTAAGCATGTACTAACATAAGGAGAACCACAAGTCAGCCCAAAAACCAAAAGTGAGGGAAAGGACAAACATGAAATAAACCCTCCCTCCTTGCTCATAGAGAGTTCCAGAAGATCTGTGTGGGATGGGGCCCAGCTCCCTGGGAGCCACCTGGGGAGCTGGCTCCCATCCATTATGGTTGCTATTGACAACCAAACTGTATCTCTGAATGTGTAATTACAATTTTACAGTACTGTCCTGGTCTACATCAAATGCAGTCATTCACAGTTATCTGGCCTATCCATCTTGAGATCTGTCCATCCCCATCCATTCATCCATCCAGGGCCATGGAATCCTATTTTCTTGGGCCTTACTGCTATGTGGCCACCTGTTCAGAACCTTGGCACAGAGAAAACCAGGCTTGTAAGTGTTGTAAGCAACTAGAATCCAAGGCTGCTTTGATTGATGAAGGTGGTTCAATTCATATACCATCACCAAGTCAAGAAAGCTCAAACAGACAGTTATAAGAAGCATTGGTCTCAAAGACTTTGAGAGCATCTTGCCTGGAATCCAAGTCTATGTTGTTGATGGGAGTCATCTTGACTCTGTTTGGAATTTCTGTGGCCACTTCTCAACACCCATGGAGTATCAACTTATCCTGATGAACATGACTCATCTCATCAGACTACTTCTGTGTGATGGCCATTCAGCACTCAACAGAGAAATTCCTATACCCACTCCAATGGGCTCACTACTGTGAGGATTGAAGCCAGTGATGAATGGGAAATAACTAAGGAGACCATGGCATCAGTAGACTCCTCAGACAATCTGGATGATACTGCATCTGATGCCTCAACAATTGAGTTGGAGGACTATGAAACAGTTTGGAGGCTTCCAGCTTAGACATGTACTTGCTAGTGAAGGTCTTTTCACCTCCCCATAACCCTCATTCATTCCCATACCTGTGTTGTGTAGATAGCTGTATATTTGATGTTGAGTACTGGATGTGTTGCTTTGTATCACACTTTTTGATTATAATCTTTTAGGACACATGGGAGGAGCAAGCACATTCCAAATGTATTGTTCATGTAACTCCTGTGTGCAGGTTACATGAAGGATGAGAGGCCAAGATCACATCAAGATACCTCTCACAATACCTGAAAGGTTAGAATTGAGGACACTTTGGGACACATAAAGTCTCCTTGGTGGCATGTGTCATTTTATTATGACAGCCACAGTGTACCCATAATGAAAGGAGTGCACTGCAAGAGCCACCCAGAGCTGGCCCCAGCCCACACAGACCTTCCAAATCTTTGCAGTAAGAGAGCCCTTCCTGCACAACACCCAAAACTGAGCACACACAATGAGAACATCTTCCCTAAAAGATATACTCAATAAGTGTACAGCTCAATAGGTGTAAACATTGAAAGATTCAAACCAGCTTCATAAGAGATTAGTGATCTCATTCCAGGCACCCTCAGTGTATAAAAGTCTCACCAAGGAGTAGAACAACTAAAACTAGAATATAGACTAAGGGCCAGTGGAGGATAACTATCCTCACTGACTATATTCAGGATAGAAACTTTGCAGGTCGCTATTGGCCCAACTACAAGTGAGGTTGTCTTCCAGGGAAAATACCCTGAGGTATAAAGAAAGACTTCCTTTGATAACCAAATCCTCTTTTTAGAGGTCAGCTAACTGAAGTCTACACTTGGGTGTACCAGTGTAGACTCTTGGGAACCAAAGGCAGCCAATTACCCTTGGCATTGCCTTTTGACAGCTAGGAGTTAGCCTAATAGAAGCTACCCCCTGACACTCTTCAACAGTGGTGGGAAAGCAGTGTAAGTGACATATGCCTCAGCTGTTTTAGGTTCATTACTAGACCCAGATTTTTGGGGTTCAGACCTGTTGTTTTCCAACATTGCACATGCCACCATTGCCTTAGAACATTTGACCATTTCTTCATTTGCAAGTCCAGTTTTAGACCATACATTCTGTCTTTGGTCAGAACTTTCATGCTTTTGCCAAAAACACTGAGAGTTGGAATGTGGTGACATTAGGGCAAAAGAATCATGTGTTATCCTTGATGTTGCAACCATCCTTTCAAAGGGGGAACACCAACTTAAAATTTTCATCATTTACAGAGACAGTAATTAAATATGGCTCAGATGTGTGCATTGACCATGCTCATCAAGAATATTTTCATATCTGAGAACAATTGTTGAATGATGGGTCTGTGCTGGGTGCAAAGTGGATTAACCAAGGTATAGCAAATAGTCTATCTGAGATTTTCAAGTTGTCATCTCCTGCAGTGAGATTTCAGCTTTTGTTTTGTGAGTCTTGAGGATGAATGGGTGCATCAAGAAAATACAGAAACTACCAGCAGTAGGTTTGTGAGTTGTGTCAAGATTAGCTACTACAAGCAAGCATGGGCAATGCAAGTGAAGTAAGAGAAACAGTAAAGTGAAGGAAAATGGGTATAGGGTGAGAGTGTGACTACCACTCCTTTGGGTACTAGGCAGATGAGGCAACTTCCTTCCCTTTGGCTATCATCTAGAGTTTGGACCAGTCTTGCCACACCAGATCAGGGGCAGACCTTTGTAGGTGCAAGATAATGTTCTGGGTGGGTTGGGCAGACCTCTTTTCACTGGGCGGAACATTCTGTCACTTGAGTCTGAGTGTGCACTGTGTTACTCAGAGTCATGAAGTGCACACATGGAACTTGACACTGCCAACCAAGACATCTAGGACCAGCTTGTCCTAGATTTCCTCAGACAAGATTTGTCCTAGTTTTTCCTTGTCCAAACAAGGAACATCTAGGACAACTCTGGTCCTAGAACTTCTGGAACAACCATGTCCTAGTAGTTTCTGCTGGCAGTGTGAGTGACAGTTTGTCACATGCTTGATGTGTGACTTTGAGCCATGAGTGTCCTCGAGCCCTCGGTTTTGTCCCCTCGGACTAAACCAGTTTTGTTTACACCCAAAATTTAGACCTAGTTCCTAGGGGCAAAGGAAGACCTTAAAGCCAATAAGTATCTCTACTGAAAGGTCGCGATAGAGAATCCGACAAGCCATACTACAGTGAGGGGGACTATATACAAGGGAGAAGAGATGATAGAAGAACAAAAAACAAGAAGCTATCCGTCTGACATAAGCACTATTTGCTCTCAGACGTCGCATTGTAGCTCCTGAGGTGCTGGAACCTTTCAGTGTCTTCAATGCAAGTAGCCAAATGGTTTGAAAGCAGAAGGCGTATCGAGCAACTTCGCCGCATTTTTGTAGTTTGTTTTGATTTTGTCCGCTCGTAAACGATCATAGAATCTTCGCCGTGCCTTCATGTAAGCCTTGCAGTATATTAAGAAATGAGCCGTAGTTTCTGTGAGTCTGGGGACACGTCGCTGTACCCTCAGAGCTGATCCTCTTGAGGTAATACATGTCGTAGGGGACTATGGCCTAATCTCAACTGTAAAGTACAGCATATTATATCATAGCATACATACATACAATAAGTAGATTTTGTCCAGCCACCTTACATTATGTACGTGTGTATGCTGACACATACGTACACTGGTTTAGTCCAAGGGGACAAAACCAAGGGCTCGAAGATGCTTGATGTGGCTCAAAGTCACATGTCAAGCATGTGACAAACTGTCCTTCAATTTCCATGTGTGCACTCCATGACTCTGAGTAAAACAGTGCACACTCAGACCTTGAGTGACAGAATGTTCTGCCCAGTGTTTGTCTCTGTGTGGTTTTGAAACAGCAGATCCCAGCTTTCACTCTAGACAGGTTCTGGTAGCTTGCAGCCTCACTTGGCACTGCAGGGAAAAGTGAAACAACCAAATACTAGAGAGAGAGAAAGATAAGAAGAGATGAAGGAAAGAAACAAGAGGACAGGGTTAGGGAGGAGAGGCAAGGTGGGGAGAGATGGTGTGAGATGAGTTGTGTTGGCTGAGGTGAGTCAAGTGTTGTGGGTCATATTACTTGCATAGGAGGATGTTAAAAAAGGAAAAGTGAGATGTGCAAGGTTGGCAGTGGAGGGGGTTGAGGGAGGGAGATGGGAAAATTAAGGGGGTTTCCAGAGGTGTCTTGTTTGGTAGAATTGAAATGACCTTTGCACTGCCAACATTTATACTATCCACTAGGGGACAATGATTGTCTGGGGGGACACTCAATGAAAATTTTCCTCCAAGTGGGTGAAAATCATCATTGTGTCCCCCCAGACAATCATTGTCTCCTAGTGGACAGTGTAAATGCTGGCAGTGTTGGATGTAGTGAGCTAGAGGTGGGAAGGCCTTGGGGTTTGTGAGAAGGTTGGGGTGTTCAGGGAATCTTGATGAGACTCACTGGATTCCCCTGTATTGTTTACAGATCAGTAGGAAGTGCTCAATCATTTCCAGTTGGTTGCACAGGTCACAGTCAGGGGATTTGACAGCTTTAATTTTGTAGAGGTAAGTGTTCAAAGGTGAGTGATTAGTGCAGAGCTAAGCTATTGCCAACACCTCTGGGCACAGGAGTGCTGCCAGTGCCTTGTGCACTTCCATGAGGTTGAACAAGTCTCTGCGATATGTAGGGCTTGTGTATGGGGGGGTAAGGGTGGCTTGTTTGAGTTTGAGTTTGATCATCTGGCAGATTGAGGAACAACTGGTAGGCAGGGTTAGGGGGGGGGGGAGGGAGCTGGCCTCCTTTGCAGCCTCATCTGCTTCTTCATCTCCACCTATGCTGACATGGGCCAGGCACCAGATCATGGTTAGGTGGGTGAAGGGGTGTGTTGAAAGGAAGTTACATGGGCCCCCTGGCAGAAGTGTAGGGCTGGGGTAATGTGGAGTTTTTGGGAAAGGGTTTCAAGTTGACTGGTTACCTTGACTAATGTTGTGGAAATATTCATCTAGACATATTCCCCTTAGTAACTAGCCCTAGACTTGGTTATTTACCCTTTGTTTTATAGCTAGCTGCCATTTGGGGGCTTCAAGGTGTTTCTGACCTCTTGTATACCTAGTAGACTCATGTTACACTTCCTTGTATATAAACTTGGGTTACACATGATTATTACATGTAATCATGGTGTGCACATTCTGTGCGACTGCTGATAAGCCCTCAGGGCTGATAGTCTTGTTACAGAAGGGACAACTCCTGAACAAGAGAGAGGGGCACTTCCAGCATAGTTGTATTGCATGGAGGCATGCTAGGTGACATAGCATTTCTTCATTGGGCCATCCAGCCTCTTGTTGCCGCAAGGATTGGGGACTAACTTGATGGATGGTGGTGTCTTTCACCCTTGACCACCAAATACAGTCAGGAGGACACAAAGACCTGCTCAAGGGTTTGATGCAGAGATCAAATGATAAAAGATGAAGATTATTAGGGCCTGCTGGTACCCAAGCCTCAGCCAGATAAACTTTCAATCTCCTATGCGCGGAATAATCAATGCGGATGTGGTTGAGTGGATTAAGGTTATAGGACTGATAATTGAGGTCATGCTCAGGTTGGTACTGACTGTGATTTAAAAGTTGTCATGGCTGAGCCCCTAGCTAGAATGAGAGGTAGAAGGACTAGTTAAGGCCTTCGACCTTCAACTAAGAACTAGGAGTCTACACTGGTGACACTGCCAAGATATTTGTATCGGATGGGCCTATCCGATGTTCTATCACCCCAAGATATGCAATGCAGTGTCAGTAGGATTAGGTGCGATGGAATTACTATCGGTATCTAATGCTCTGACACCATATTGCAGTGTAATTCCATCGCACCTAATCCTACTGACACTGCATCGCATATCTCGGGGTGATAGAACATCGGATAGGCCCATCTGATACAAATATCTTGGCAGTGTGATACCACTAAGTGTAGACTGCAATTAGTTGACCATTCAGAAGAGGATTTATCCAAGAGCCCACCAACCTTTGTAGCCTGAGCTAGGTTGTTAGAGTGGCTCTTGAGTGGGAGATTGCTGAGGTTACCAGTGGTTTTCAGAGGAGATGGGATGACTCCCTTCCTAAAAGCAGGGAGAAGAACAGGTTTCTTAGACTAATGCCCTGGATAGTACCTCTTATTGTTTTACCTTGGGGAACCTCCAGACACCCAAGGGCTCCCTGAGAAATGTTAGGATAGATAGCCTATCTGACCCTCATTATTTATGAGAACCTCATTTTACTTTTACTTTATGAACAGTGCACTATTGAATAGATTTGTAGGATAATCCTCAAAGTTGTGCCTTTGTACAACTTTGGTGTCGGTGGTAGAGGTTGGCGACAAGGGGCTGAGCTTTATCTGGTCTCAGCTCTCTCCCTCTCTAAAGATTGTTATGAGTCAAGGGTTAAAACAAAGGGGTCTTATGTTTATGCATAAAACATGTTTCATATCCTCTATTGTTACTATTGTACATGTGACTGTTGATACTGAGTGAGTTGTTATTGTGATGTTTTGTAATGTATGTGTAGTTGTTTACAAGGTTTACTGTCTTGTGAGAACTTGTGGGACTGCCCAGCTGTTTTCAGGGCCGACTGTGTCTTGAACAGAACTTGAAACTTGTCAAAACTGTTCAAGATAATCAAAATACCATGTTTGTCAAATGACAAACATGGTCGAGAGCAGGATACTTAAGAAATCAAGTGACATGAGCTATGAAACTAAGCCTCTGGAGAACATCACAGAAAGTTGTCTCAGAAATCCTCCTGATGTCAAACTAGATATATTAGAACTACAGTTGGAAGATGCTTTTTTTTTTGAGAGAAGTGCAAGACAAAAATAGTGTCATTTCGCATGGAAGCTTGCTATGTAACATAGCATGTCTTCATGTGATACTATGGACGAAAATAGACCTATTGCATCGCATCTTGGCCTGCTATGTGACATAGCATGCCTCCATGTGATGCAATTTTCTTGGCGGTGAGGGTTCCGCACAGACCCAGGTTTTTACCATGTCACAAGGAAATATATTGGACACAGCCTTGTTATTCTGGGAAGAAATAATTACAGGTAGTGGGATGCCATGTGGAATCCTTGGGGACAGAGACCCAAAAGTTACATATTATTCTGGAGTGATCTAGCCAATATCCTGGGTATTTCATCGAAAACATCTACAGCTCATCACCCACAGACTGGATAGGTTACCAGGAAGGAAAAATACAAACATTAGAAGAAATGATCAGGAGATGTTGTGCTTTTGGTCTACAATTTGATGATAAAGATGGCTTTGACCATGATTGGTTATACCAACCCTGGAAATGACATATGGCAGTAGCGTGAATAGCACTAGTGGAAAAACACCCTATGTAGCAGAGGAGGTACATCCCAAGAATGCCAAAAGATCTCATTAATAAAAAAAGGTAGAACTCTATCCCATGGTGCTGAGTCTTCATGAAGTGGCAAAAGCCAGAGATCATGTGGGACAATGCATAGCCCAAGCTATAAATTACAACAAAGAAAGATGGGATAAAACTTACAATACACCTGAATCCAAAGTAGGCGACAGTGTAACTGGTATCCACAGTAAACTTCAATAACTGGCAGTGACCAAAAAAAATGAATAATTTCTTTGTGAGACCATTCTTAATGGTCAAAATGCACAGTCCCAATGCAGCAGAAGTTATGAGAGAATTCTCCAGAAAACATCCTACCTTTCCAGTTTCACTCTCAAAACACTATGAAAAATAGGGCAGGTGAAAATAAAGAAGTTCAACATAGAAGAGATTATTCCCTTTGAAGAAGATACACTCAAAGTGGCACAAAAGTTGCAGTATAAAAGAGTTTCAATTGGAAGACAAAGTACTCTACTCCAAACTTAATCAGGTTTAAAAGTAAAGAAGCAGACCATGATGAATGATTGCCAGAAAATAAGGTACAGAATCAATAAGCAAAGTTCATAAAAAAGTAAAACATTTTATAAACTTCCCTTGAAGGTGGGGGAGTGTGAGCCCTGAGAATCAAAATAACCATGGACTAACAATTATGACTTATACTCAGTTTCAAGAGTAACAAAACTGTACTTACCAACTCAGTAGTATTATTTGGAAAATGAATTCTACATGTAAAATGACATATAGTAACTCTCTACACTTTTCACTGAAGTGTTGTAATTTCTACTGTAACACATGTGTAACATGTTATACTAACCAGTACATCAGTTACTGTAATGGATCAAGTGTAGTAGTATTGTAAAGCTGGATTCTATGGATAAAATAACCCATAGTTTTTCTTTAGAATAGGTAACAACTGTAGTACTTCTCTGTTATAATATAAACAAGGACTCCTAAGTTTTCACAGTTCCTCAGGTACAATTGATGTTTACACATCAGTGATAAACAGACATGTGATCTAATCTGTCAGTCTATCTCTAAACAAGATGCGAGAACCACGAAGTCTGGGGCTAGCTACTAAGGAACAGCTGTCTAGGTGAATATGTTCACTAGCTAATCGTCAAGCCTTATCTGAAGATATCAAGCTTTGAAAAGAATCAAGAATTGTTGTATTTCTCTTCACTGACTCTTGTTGGATGTGGCAATCACTCTGGTAGGTGACTTTTAAGCAAATACCAATCAGTGCAGCAAGGATTGATTGATCTAGGATAAAAAAGCACTGCCAAGATATTTGTATCGGATGGGCCTATCCGATGTTCTATCACCCCGAGATATGCGATGCAGTGTCAGTAGGATTAGGTGCGATGGAATTACACTGCAATATGGTGTCAGAGCATTAGATACCGATTGTAATTCCATCGCACCTAATCCTACTGACACTGCATCGCATACTTGGGGTGATAGAACATCGGATAGGCCCATCCGATACAAATATCTTGGCAGTGAAGGAAATAAAATGTTCAAGCATATAGTACTTGATCCAGAAACACGCCTTTATCATATAAAAGAGGTTAACAAATCATATTGACTCTTGTTTTACTTTCAGAAGGTGGATTTGTCGAAGTTTAAGAGGAATTTGGATATGGGTAGAGATCTGCGGGGCTTGGCTTGGCAATCTGATACAAAAAGGGGTATTTATTGCATGTCCTTAGGTTTAACTGAAATCACAGAAGGGAGCTGCAAGATTACTCACTAGATGAGCCAGTCAAGTGTAGAAAGTCATATGACCACCAGCTCATCAGCAAGTTCTTGCATCGTAGTTTCTAAGGTTATTAAAGTTTTTAGAAATTGAAGCAGACGCCTTTGTTGTTCTGTTGTTTGTGTTTTTCCTTGTCATGTGCTTTCTGCAGATCTTTTCTGTTTTTTTTGTATTGCCAGTTCATAGGAGATGGCATACATCCAATCCAGAAGCAGTCAAATAATGCACTTGGCTTCATGTAAACTGTCTTCAAGGGTGTAAAATCAATCAACTCCTGCTTTTGTTGTAAACTCTCACTAATTGTTGCGTTGTGAACAGCCCTTTGTTGTTTCCATTGGTCTCCAGGATACTGGAATGTAGATATTGAATTTATCTCCAAGAGTCTAGCAAGGCACTTCTCAGATTCTTGTAGCTGCCTATGGATCTCCAAACCCCAAAGCGCATGGAGGGAACTGAATTTTTTTGGTTGAATAAAGGGTATTGAATTATCAGGAGCAGTTGAGTGAGATGATCAGCACATAAGAGTTGACCAGCTTCATCATAACAGTTCATTGTGGTGAAGCTAGATTTACAATGACTAGGTGGTGTTCTTGTGTGGCATGTGGTTTCCTTGGGGGATTCTGAGTCTGTATGGCTTTTTTCAACCAACATGTGACCCACCTGCTGTGAACTGTGCAAGCAGCAAGACTCCACCCCAAATGCAAACTTCTAATTGTTTTAACCCAGCAAACCATGAATCCTTTTTCTCTCCTCGAAGCCTTCCCTCACTTACTTATGTTCCTAACTCATTACCATTATCACCCCACCAGCACCATCACTTTCTGACAACACCAGACATGGCAAAAATGCCCTCCAGGAACCCCATGGGCCACTCCAGCTGGCCCCTAGATGTGTCTTGCAATTATAGGTTTGGACAACACCACCCTGGCAGAGTGCACACCAGAATTGGTGAATCATCAACAGGATGCATGCCAGTCACTGTTGAAGGTGATATCCTCTCAAGTCAGACTGGTTGCTTTCCAACCCCCAAAATTATAATTGAGGGGGGAGGGTTCTGAGTGATTGAGGGCCAATTTTATCATTTACACAACCCAGCCCAATCACTAACCCCTCATCCCCCTGCTCTGTGAACCTTGGATAACCTTGGAAAGAAGTTCAGGACATCCTAGGGGTGGCAAAAATGGGAAATATTGAATCGATTTTTCAAGAAATAGTTTTGAGATTCAAAGACCTTCCAACAGGAAGCTCCAAATTTTTCCTCTCCTCCATCACACCTGCCTCCACACGGAAAAGCCCCCGCGATTGCAAATGAAATGATATGGCATGCAAAGACACATTGTCTATAGCTAAATATGGCTAAAGATGAGCATCCAAAGTGAACCCCCAAGATGCAGTCACCTCAGTACTTGCAGGATTCAGGCCATAGAGGCCATAATTGACACTCTCATGATGGACACAGTAGATTCTCAATTGTACTGTTGATTCAATTCATGGAATCAAATAGGCTCAACAGCTTTTAATGGATCAACTGTTTGAACAATGTGTTATTTCAAAGATTTTCTACGATCATGGGAAATGCTCTTGTGCAGGAAGCTGTTCATTCATTGGATTCATTAGTTCACCTGTCAGTTTATCAATTATGTGTAGATATCAAATGTACCTGGGAAACTGTAAGGACTTCTGTCAATACTGTAGTACAAGTGTTAATAATAGAGCTGTAGTACAATTGATCAGGTCTCCTTGAACTAACTCATGTATTCTCAACTAGTAGGGATTTCTTATTTCAACTGTGGCACCAAAACTCCACTAACTACTTGATTATGAGTTTCTAGCTGTCATACTCAAGGTATCTTGTCTGTATCATCAAGTACTACAGCTAGTACTTAGCTCCTAAATAAAACTGTAGATTGTTTCATGTGTAGAATCCAGTTTTACATATATATTACTTATTATGTGACATTAACAAGTATACTGGCTAGTGTAACATAATTACAAAGGTGTTACAGTATGAGTAACAAGTCTTCAGTAAAAGGTGTGAAGAGTCACTATATCTTATTCTACACATAGGAATCATTTTCAGAATAATAAAACTCACTTGGCAAGTATGCTACTTTGATGTTACTCTTGGAACTGAGTATGAGTTGTAATTTGCTTGCTAGTCCATGGCATTTTGATGCTCAGGGCTGACATAATCATTCAATAAGTAACTCGCTTCTCATACAGGACCATTTTCCATGATCACTGGTGAAATCTGTTCGAAACAACACATTGTACAAACAGTTGATCCATTAACTCGAGGTATCACCTGTTGCTGAGTCTAAGTTAATTCAATAAACTTCGAATCAACAGAAAATTAATGATTTATGATTACAAACAGCCTACAAGTCATCATCCTCTCCATTGCCTTGAGCAGAAGGTGGTTTGTTATTCAAACAAAGAAGCTAGATCAACTCTACTAGTTGATCCATTATTATAACCATGAGGAAGGGTGAAAAGGAGATTCTGACTTCTTACCACGAACTACGGCCCCGTCACGTGACCCACCCCGTGACTGCGCAAGTACTCGTCCAACCACCCAGCATCTCATTATCCTGATCAAAAAAAAGCAAAAACACCACCTCCGGCTCATTGCAATCACCCAAAGGGCAGCATGCCCGGAACGGAGAGGGACATATCCCCACCGACCGGCCCTACTCAAACCACCCCCCACTCCTCTGACCCCAAAACCCCGCGAACCACCCGCATCCAGGACATACTTGGAGAAGCGAACATGGGAAGCATAG
>MU167355.1:21467-32048 GCA_015951145.1 Cronartium quercuum f. sp. fusiforme G11
GTTTTGTTTTTGTTTTTGTTTTGATAAAGATGATGATGAAATGATAAAAAAAAAAAAAAAAAATCGGTTTTTACCTTTGAAGGAAATACAATTCCATCTTCTCTAACCAATACAATCTGAGACCTTTTCATTCCATTATTATTACTATTACCATTACCATTACTACCATTACTATTACTATTACCATCTGATCCAATCTCACCAATTTGGTTTGGTGGTAAAGCCACAATCACTTCTGCACACTTAAATTCTACTACTTCACTTGGAACGTCACCAAACCAAACATGTAACTCTCTAGAAAAATTGGCACCATAAATGGCTGTATGATAAAAAAAAAAAAACTTTCAAAATTGACACACACACACACAAACACAATTTTTGTTTGTTTGTTTGTTTGGATTGATTAAAAAAAAAAAAAAAAAGGTAGAGAACGTACTAATCATTCTTAAATCTTGTTCACCTCTACCACTTTTAACCACCGAAACTGGGTTAGCCATCAAATATTTGTGTACCACTGGAATCGGTGTAGGTGATTCGGTCCCTATCGGAAAGTAAGGGATAGGCGTTCTAAAGACTTCGCTTACCGCTCCCTGAGTACCAGCTGCCGATGATGGCTTTGAGTTAAAAAGTACAGGTGGGACCCAAAACGTATGACGTTCGACATCACATCCGACGATGGTCCATACAGCTGGCTCACCACAATCGATGGTCCATACTTTTGCAGAAGCTGTTGGTGGTGGTGGTGGTGCAGGATGATAGCCACCATGAGCATTAGAATGGTGATGCTGAGAATGATAATGATAATGATGCATCCCGTCTGAAGATTCTGAAGCAAAATCATCATATGTTCCATTTGAAGTAATCGAGCCTGCCCTTCGTCTACCCTTTCCAGGCGTTGAGAGACGTCCGATACCATTAGAAGAACTCTGAGAGGCCGACACTCGTCGGGTACGCTTAACTTTACCACCGTCAGATGACCCAAATTCGATACTGTTAGGGTCACCCATCGTCGCGTGTCCACTCGGCCCAGCGCTCCGAGCCCGTCCAGATCCAGCAGAATTAGCAGAGAGAAGAGGCTGAGTGAGCTGATTGGCCATGTAGGCTGCCTCGGCCAATGCATCTTGACTGCTACTTGCCATCCCAAACGAAGATGCGCTCGAGGGTGGGCTGACCAACGAGGAAGGAGACGCAATAGGTACACGACCAGACTCGGCGCGATGCTAGATCACATCAATAGAAATAAAAAAAAAAAAGTGTCAGAATTCGTTGGAGAAAAAAAAAAAAAAAATCAGTTTGGTTTAAAAATATCCAATCAAACTTACGACTCCGACATTTTCCCCGAGGCAAGCAAGGAAAGATCCCGAGCCTGGAAATCCTGCGAGGGCAGCGGCTTGACTAGATCCGGCATGTTGGGCAGCTGCATAAGCGCCTTCTGGATCGGTCATCACCTCTAAAGCTATCTTATGAAGCTGTGAAACTGGGTCGCCAATCATTTCGCCAGGAGCCACTGGCACATCGCGGGACATGCCTGCCATGGACCCAGAACCGTCAAGACTTGCACCCCCTGTGGCAGTCGAGCCCTTATCAACCTTTCGAATGACCATTACAGGCGAGACGACAGCAGTAGAGAGGCACTGAAGAACGATAGGCTGGTTGTAATAGATTGGCACTGGACCCGAACCTGGGCTGACCGGTAGCGCATTGAATGGTGCACGCGGATAGCCTGGGGGCGGCGGCGCACCGGTCGGATGTGATTGCTCTGCTCCAGAGGGGTGGGCAGTAGCAGAAGGTTTGGAGGGGTCTACAAGGTAGACAATGAACGGATCCCAGGCAGAGGTACGAGCCACAAAGCATGTCGCGTCTTCGGCTGGCGCGAATGGTTTCTCTTCCATGCCGCTCATTGCCCGCCAATCGCCGGCTGGAAAGCTTGCTGATGGGCCTGAAACACAAAGGTATTTGGTCGAAACCGTTTCTGTGTGGTTTGAAGGATTGACGGGGGGGGAAAAAAAAAGGGTCAAAACGAGCCAGAGAAAACTTGAAGTTGAAAAATCACAAACGCGATCTTAATCGATTGAAGAGAGCAATTGTCGTGCCATGATGGATACAAACTAAAAAAAAAAAAGAAAGAAAGAAAGAAGAGCACCCCAATATTGTCAGTATCCTTCCTTTTTAACAAGAGAAAATGACATGAATCGAACTAACGATCAAGATTTTTAATACTTTGCCTCTTCTTACTAGGCTTACTGATCACCTTGATGGGCCTAGATGGAAACGTGCCAATCTGACGACTTTCTGGTGGTCCAAACCCAGGTGCAATGACTTTGACAAGCGCTTCGACCCGCTTAGTCTTCTCGTCGACTTCTGAGATATGAAGCTATTTCACGTCGATATCATTAGTTGAGCTTTATAAGAGAGAGAAACAAAACAAGACAAAAAAAGTTTCGAGTTTAGGATTACCTGTTTACCGACACATCTTCCCGCAATTACCACATCATCCAACGCAGCCTGATCGCCAACAACATGGCCCGAGATAGACATCCATTCAGAATAGGCCTCCGTTGGCATCGAGTGTTCACCTGACATTGAAATAATGGTTGTAGGAGGTACGAGCGCAATACGATGATTCCCAATCGGTCTTCTCGGATCAGCCTCTGCCGCAGACCACCAACTGCAACCTAATAACAATGCTGAAGGAGGTGGACAAAGAAACCTATTGACATTAAAAAAGATAAAAATTGATAAATCAGCATCTTTTTTTTTTTGGTTTTTTTTTTCGAGTTTTTGGGTATAACATGTAATGAGCATCGAAAGTGTTCAACCTTTTCTCTGCGCCATAAGATTTTTGAGCCACTTTTCCGGAAAGAACCAGAACAGTACGCTCGCCTAATAAAAATCGATTTGATGAAGACAAGTACATTTTTATATGCGGTCTGTTTTTGAAGAAATAAATGAATGAATGAGTAATCAAATATGAGGAATGTTAAAAGAGTGAGTCTTTTTTTTTGATTAAAGATAAATTCCGGAATTTTAAAAGTGAGACGTACGCTAATAGAGCCTCTCGCGTCGCTCTAGGAATCGATTGCTTCACATTAGCAATCATTTGATATTGATGATTTGCCTGTTGATCATAGGCTCCCATTTCACCTGCATTCGTGCTAACGCTAAAGCCAGGTTCGTAACCGGTTCCAGGCATGTTTAGATAGTTATTCTGGGAATCAAGATTCAATCCAGCAAACTGAGGTCCGATTTGAGCCGAGATTGGTTGTGAACTAGTTTGGGACCAAGCAGGATTAAAGTTTTGCACCAACTGGCCTTCGTCGGAAGAATGGCCAATTGCGAGTGATGATGAGCGTGCGCGAGTGAAGGAGGAATCGATGGATACAGAGCGAGAATATGACGGCCTGGCTGACATGGGAGGTTGTAAGTGATGATGATTGATCGAGGCTCCATATACCTTTGGCTGTGAGGAGGCGATATCAAGCGTGAGCGGTGAAGGATGGGGATTTGATGGAATCGAGCCATCATCCGAGGGCTCCTTCGACATTCGCCGACTTGAAGGGTCATGTTGAGGGAGAGTTAGATGTTCAAAAGGTGATTGGGAGTTATTAAAGTGATCAAGTGTTTCTGGTTGGGCAGAGAGGTCGTATATTTCTTGGGCTGGATTTGATCCATCTGCCTGATCATGGTCTGATTCAGAAATAGAAACTGAAAGAGAGTGTTGGTGTTGTTGTTTTTGATGGTGGGGATTGTGATGTGAGTGGAAATCATGTTGAGTGGAGGGATAGAAATCTGATTTGAAGCCAGCAGAGTAGGAATGATTTTGAAAAGCAATATCCGCGGGTGTCATGGGCGTTTGAAGATTTTGCCATGAAGAGGAAGACTCTGAGCCACTCCGAGGTCGAAACTGATCAGGATAACCAGACGGGTGGTCAGGATAACCGGCCAGAGAGCTCTGGATTGAGGCGTCAGAACCAGTTCGTAATCGACAGCCCGAATGTTGGGTGCCTGAACGGTGATGGGAGTGGAATAAGTTGGAGGGATTTATCTGTTGGCTATGGGAAGACATTAAGGAAGGAGTGTGGGCAAGTGAAATAAGGATTGAATCAGATCAATCCAAGAAGGGTAGTTGAGGAAACTCACTCATGTTCCTGAGCGTGATTGAATAGGTTTGATTCAAAAGAGTAGGAAGTGAATTGAGGGTTGGGTTGGGGAATCTCTAGAGCCATTGAACGTGAACGAAAAGACGAGGATAAGATTGATGTAGTAGAAGGTTGAGCTGATGATGGATGAGGATGAATTAGATTGGGATATGAGCGTGAATGAGATAGATGGGAAGGATTTTTGCGAGGGGAGCCCAAAGGATGATTGAAGGATGAATGGGGATCAGTGTGGAAAGGATTATAGAACTGATTATGAATGGAAGGGATTGAGGGAGGTTCAGGAGTGGAAGTGGAGTTGGATTGGTTCTGATTGTGATTGTGATTGTGATTGTGATTGTGATGGTTGAATGATGATGAAGTGATCTGAGCTGGGTTTAGAGAAGGATAGAGATAATCTGACATGATGTATGTTTTAGGACACCGATAAGATGATGAGCAGATATGATATATAGGACGGAGGGTATTAGTTTGATTGGAAGAGAGGGATTGAGGGAGAATAAATTTCATCTCATCCTTCATTCTCTATATCGTTCAACTCATTCAATAAATTCTCATTCACTTCTTACCAACGACCTCGTCACCACGTCAATCATTTATACTTACTTAATAGAGCTTCGTCTTCACATTCAACGCTTCACTCCGCGTCTTTACTTTATACTTTGACTGCACTCAAGATTAAGTAGTATATTGCAATTCGAAATTCATCACTCTTTCTCTTTCTCACTCGGCTTTAAACACCGCCGCACTATTCTACATACTTACTTTTCGGAACACCGCGATTGGATCGATATATATCACACTCGGATAACACCTCCGCTCAAATTCTATCATCAACACTTTACTCGCTCATAAACTCAACTTGAACAAAACTCATCTAAATCACTTGGAACCTAACTCAACTCGTAAATGAACAAACGTAGCATACAACTATATCAACTTGAAATTGGCCTATTTGCCGATCGAGGCCGGTGAAGCGATCTCACATCTATCAATCTCTGAATCGGTCAAGACTTTATAAATGCCTCCGTTAACATATTCAAGTAAGTATCATATGTGTTGGCGTTATAAATCCTTCAAGGTAGTCCGGTCCGAAATGTAAACTTTTTCTTAAATAAATAAACAAAAACCCAAGCACGTAATAGTGAGCATTCATGATTCCATTAGCACCACATCTTTCGAACCCTAGATCTGTCCAAATCATCCAATCATCATGAACGCGTGACGGTTGATTTCACACTGTCGTCGGATAAATGTTTTGATCATGTTCCATGGCCTCTCGCGACCACGATTGATGTTAAACAATCAATCACACCCAACCTAACGTTTCTCATAAGGTCTCCTAAAGTCAGATCTATCACCTTTGACTTGTAGATTCATATATCCCACTTGAACTCTTGCGTTGAGTGAAATCAGTCAATCTTGATTCAAGAGACAAGGCAAATCCATAAACTGCAGGTATATAAATACACAAAAGTATATGGGTCTGGTAAAAAAAAATAAAAATAAAAACGCCCACCGTCGTCACTGATTTGTCACTGATGAGAAATATTTCGATCAGATCTGATTGGAAAGTTCTCAGCCAAAAAAAAAAAAAAAATTTTGTACATAATTAAATCAGTAAAGCTAGCTTTTGAATGTATCTTTTTTTTTTAACCTTTTTTTTTTTTTTTTACATACAACAATGAGAGGAGAAAAAAAAAATAAAATAAAAAAGCGATAAAACGTGCTCGGAGACTGATGAATTATAATTTTACCAACTTGCCAGAAAAACAAATTTACATGGAAAAAAAAAAAAGCCAAATTACATAAGAGATGGATTGAGATAAATCGTATATATTAAAAGGATTTCTATAGCTATAGGGCGAATAAAAAATGGTGAGGGGGTGAAGAAACGTTTCTTCTCCAACCTAAAGAAAAAAAAAAAAAAAGAAAAAGAAAAACTCTCATACCCGACGTCCAATTAAATATAGTCGGAATCTATTTACATACTTTTCGAGGTCGACCGGACTTGGGTGGGAACCAATTCTTCAAACGTCATCATGGGAGTTTTGATGTACATAAACTTGTTATAAGTTTTTAACTTTTTTAAACCCAGAAGCGAGTATCTATAGCAAAAAAAAAAAAAAAAAAAAACATCAGCAGATGTCACAGAGAGTTGACAGAAGAGTGATATATGGAACAAAGTACATATTGCCATACATATGTAAAGGCAGTAAAACTACTTGTAAACACAAGAACTTTGTAAATATAATGCCCCCCCAAAAAAAAAGAACCGATTGGGAAAGATGGTCTTGAAATTTTTGGAATATGTGTGTTGTGTCCTATCTTTGTTGCAGCTAGGTATGAAACCCAAATTTAGTAAGTACGCTCTTGAAGAATTCTTACAAATCCATTTTCAATGACTCATGTTTTTCATTCCAAGATCTCACACGTCCATGTTTTTACATCTAACACTTCTGCATCTTTTGGAAATTGGGGGGTTTTTTTTTCTTATGTAATGTAAATTAGATAGAAAATTTATCAAGGAGAATAATACACACACACACACAAAAAAAAAGGGATGGGAATACCTAAGTGGATTCAGTGTTATATGTCCTGTACGTAACCGTTCCATACTCATCAAATAACGTCCAATTTGCCTTATTTCATATTCCCGCTAGTTGCGAAAAGGTCCCAGCGGAATGTGTGGAGTGTGTGTGCGCGCGCTGGTCAACAGGGCGCGATCGAGAGAAGGAAACGTGTTGATCCATGTCGAAAAGAAGAGTGGGCAATCCCACCAAAAACCGGACTATACACGCCCAGGGCCACAGTCTCGCTATTTGGATATGGTCTTGATTCGGGTCATGTAAGTAGTATCTACTACGGTCCCTAGCAGTGGCTAACATAGCCAGTTATCCAACGTTCCCATCCAAGCCTTCTTTCTCCCAGGGATGGCATGGGTTTGGCAAACGTGATGGACCGTAAACCAGAGTTAAGCCAAGCGTATAACCGTGTACAGCCCATCTTAAACCTAACATTATCTCTTCCATCGGTCCGGACAATGTATCCGGACGGTGGATTTAGCTCTACTTGATGGATGGATGAAGGAGATGAAGTGGAGGTCTTTGTCATCTGCGCGGCAGGAAGTTACAAAAAATGACCCACGTTGCATGTCTTCCCTCGATTGCACATCTCAGGGTTGTGAGACAAACCCGAAAAAAGTGGCATAGCGAGGTAATTTGTGTGGTGCCATGACAGACCAGCGAGCCTTGAGAGCTGTTAAGAGCCGTTAAGAGCCGGATGACATCCGAACAAGCGGTGGTGGCCTCAGGATGACACCGGTCCTGGAACCTGCGCGCACCCAACCCGCACCCGGTTTGAAAGCGTGCCGAACGTCGCCAAGAGTCAGAAATGAGCATTAGCATTTTGTCTCGAGTTTGTCAATTGTTGTGACCCAGACGGTCAAGCGACAGATCAGATTGAAACGCGACATCAACTTCTGATAGGTAGTCAGGATGGTATCACCTTCGAAACAAGTTCTTAACCTATTGACCATCGCCGGAAGCGATTCGGGTGGTGGGGCAGGCATTCAGGCAGGTTGGTGGCCATCTCACCTATCCATCACACATCAACAAATCCCTCAAAGCATGCTCGTCTTTCATTCAGATTTGAAGACTTTCAACAGTCTGGAGGCTTATGGGCTATCGGTTATCAGTCAGTCCTTGATCTCAGTATTATTCCCGACCCAGGCGCTCAAGTCCTTCTTCGATCGGAGTAGCCGCTGTGACTTCCCAAAATACGATGGGAGTCACCGGTGTGGAACCGATCAGTGCGTCGATGGTTAGCAAGCAATTGGAGACTGTGGCTCTAGACATTGAAATCGATGCGATCAAGACAGGTTCGTTTTTTTTTTTTTTTTTTTTTTTTTTTTTTTTTTTTTTTTTTTTTTTTTTTTTTTTTTTTTTCATGCTTGCTTGAATAGGTATTAAAGTTACCTAGGGTGACTGAATGAAATGTTGGATAAAGGAATGCTTCACAGTTCAGAGACCATCAGGGCCGTACATGAGACTCTGGTCAGACTTTATCCTGGTCGAAATTCCACCCCAATCTTGGTCATCGATCCCGTCATGGTCTCGACCTCTGGTCATGACCTTCTCGAACCGACAGCAGTGGAAACTCTGGTCAATCTACTCTTACCACTTGCCACGATCGTGACTCCAAATGTCCAAGAGGCTATCTTGCTAGCTGGTTGGCGTGAAACGAATCAGAACATTTCATCTCTTTCTGATATGAAAGCCTGCGCACGAGCAATCACGAGATCTGGAACGAAAAGCGTGCTCATCACCGGGGGGCATTTTCTTTCAGGAGATCCTGTGATCACCGATGTCTTGTATGAGTCAGACTCTGACTCATTCCAAACATTTTGTCATCCGTCAGTCTTTTGGCGTGTTGGTCGTAATAGAAAGAGAGAGAGGGTCACTAACAATTTTAAATCACTTTAGGAGGATCGAAACGCGCAACACTCATGGGACTGGTTGCACGCTATCAGCCGCACTCACCGCATACCTCGCTCAAAAGTTTACTGGTGAGTTACGTCATCTACTCTGGCAAAGAGAGAAACTCGGCTTTCAATCCACGGTTCTCACGTTTTTCATCTGACTGATAGTCACAGCGGCAATTACTTTAGCGATACGGTATGTGGAAGGGGCTATGTTATCATCTTTCAATGTCGGAAAAGGCTCCGGGCCTTTAAATCACCACCATAACATCATTCAACGACCGCTTTCTTTGTGCGTATTTATCTTGCCACCCCCAACATATCAACTCTTGATACTCATTGTTAGAGCAAAGACCCTCTTTACATAACCCATACCCATTTACGTCAAGTCTCATTGAATCATGTCAAGATAAGTGGACAGTCTTCACGTCTACCCATCGCTTTTTACAAGGAATTAAAGATGGTACACTTCCCCGTGAATGCTTTCAACATTTCTTGCGACAGGATTACGTTAGTCACTTCACTAACCAATGTTACATTTTTTTTTTTTTTTTCAGAGAGCTTTGATCAATGTAGGATCTGATGAAATTATCTTGATTGTTTGTCATCTTAGCTCTTTTTGACACACTATGCTCGAATTCATTCACTTATGGGCTTCAAATGTACTTCCATGGACGAAATCTGCACGACATCGCAACTCGTGCAGGAAATAGTCGAGGAAAGTAAACTTCACGTCCGGGTGCGTAGAATTACTTGGAGTGATGAAGATTGGACTCCTTGAGAAAAGTTAAACCCACGATTTGCTCATGCCTTGTCTGTAGATAGATATGTGAATCTTGGGGAGTGACGGAAGATGAGCTTGGACGAACCGAAGAATCAAACCCAACCGTAGCTTACACCAGGGTACCGTTCTTCACTCTAGTATTTGCCACTCGGGATCACAACTTACTGATAGCTGTGTCGAAAAATCGATCGATAGTATATGATGGACATTGGTTTTAGTAAATCGTTGCTCCATCTACGCGTGGCTACCGCACCCTGTCTTTTAGGTTATGGACAGATGGGACTTGAGTTGGTTCACGACCCAGCCACAGTTAAAGATGGAAACCCATATTGGGATTGGATTAAGGCTTACGGAGGTGAGAAATTTCAAAAGACGATGAGGATTGGTTGTGATCTACTGGAGAGATCTGTAAGAGAAGATATACCAACGCATGATACGTTGAACGAACTGAAGAAAATATTTGGCAAGGTAGGCTCTTCTGACCTATCAGGGTTTTTTTTCGTGCTCTTCAAGTGTGTGAACGTTGACTGATGGATATATTTGTCAACCTTGCTACAGGTCGTTGCTCTTGAGATTGATTTTTGGCAAATGAGTTTAGATTGCTCTTAAAAAGATAATGTATACATTTGAAAATGATACCCGAAACTGGGACCATATGTATACATAGTTGTTGACCATCGCCAGTTTTTTTTTTTTTTTTTTTTTTTCTAAAGAAAAAAGCATATTCTAGGATCCACCCCATCGCTTTTCATAGTCATGAGCTAGTGTTTTGACTGAACTCGAGGCGGCAATTGGCCTCAGAGAGCTTTACCCCAGATTATAAGGCCTCGAGAGACGCATAGCTAGTGTTGTGGCTGGTGTTGACAGCCTTGTGAGTCAGAAGAGGAGTAGCACAAGTTCCATGAAAGTGTGTTGATGAGAATTAGATTAGATGTAGAAGAATGATTTCCTACTTGAGAAAACTTGAAGAGAGACCACTCATAAAACATGTCATTCTAATTAAGAGACATCGATTGGGGTCTGTTACCGATACTCCGGTCCTAGGTTGAGCCACAGTAGGCCAAATACAGAACTCAACTTGATCTACTGTAGTAGGTGCAGGGGCAGGTCGGACTAAGGAGGACTGGCCTTAAGCTCGGCAAGCTCTGCTAGACGAAAGG
>MU167355.1:34258-57967 GCA_015951145.1 Cronartium quercuum f. sp. fusiforme G11
TTTTTTTTTTTTTTTTTTTTTTTTTTTTTTTTTTTTTTTTTTTTGATCAAGAACGATGTACATGCATGAGTTTTTAGCATTGATTTACTTAGTATCCACCCCTTTTCCAAAAACAACCCAAGAATTCCTTCAAGAACTGCATTTTAATTAATCAACTTCTTGAATTTCCAAACCAATTTTAATGATAGCAATAAATTATCCATCCTAAAAAAACTATCTCCTACCCTAGAAAAACTTTTTGAATTTTCTTTCTTCAAAAAATAAAAAAAAATTGACAGTTTGTGTAGCTGTGGATATATGAAAAAAAAGTTATATATATATATATAATACTTCCAAAAAGAAGAAAGAAAAGCGTTGATCACACATACAACAACCAAAATGAAAAAAAAAAAAAAACTTGAGCAACAAAAAAATTATTAAAACTCCTGCCCCTCAATTGCCACTCTTTTTTTCCATCTCACTCATCTGTTTCCCTTTAAATTAGACAAAAAAAAAAAAAAAAAAACATCTTTCTTAATGGAAAATCCCCATTGTGTGCCCCCTCCCAATTCTTTTGGTGCGTAATTTCTTGTATACATCGCATCACATGAGATGATACTTATTGCCTGATATTTGACAAAAAAGTCAGTATCTTGTCCAGAAAATTCTTGAATGAATAGAAAAGATGTAAACTTGACATACATTCATTCTACATCAGAGTCTCTTTCACTGTCAGATCATCATTACCAGCTTTCTTAGAAGTGACCTCAGCCTGAACTGTGGCTTCAGGAGTAGGTAATTCAGGTGGCGTGCTCCCAGATAGGTCCATCTTCTCGTCATCATCTTCATCCGCCGTTGCATCAGCTTTAGTCACAACCGCAGGTGACTTCCCGACCTCTTTCATCTCCTCGTCTAGTTTGTGAATTGAATGACCATTGGTAACATGATTCAATTCGCCGGCCTTGATCACAGGTGTGTCTGCTGTGACGACTCCGGTATCGATCGTGGCGACGACTTCCTCGGAGGCATGCCCGTTTGTGGTCGATGGCTTATCAGCTACGGTCATATCGGTGTTCTCAGGTAACTTTTTCGATAGCGTACTACTTGGCACCTTCTTTTCATCAGTGGCGGAGATGTCGAGTGGAACCGATGGTGTAGACTGTTCAACCTCCATCGGTTCCTCACTTGTCGTTGGTTGAGCAGGTGCTTCTTTTTCCTCTTTCGCTTTCTCCTCTGCTTCATCTTCCGCCGGTAGAGCCGGAATCTCAGCTGGGTCATTCGAAGCTTCAATAGCAGGCTGAGAGCGTTGTGCCTCTTCCCCAATCCCAAGTAACACCCGCCACTGCTCTTGTAGCTGACGAGATCGATGTCGAATGTGATATTTATCGTCTAAAGGTACTTTTCCATCCTCGAGGGCACCAATTCGCTTGAGCACCTTACCCAGTTTACTGGTCTAATAAATTAAATTCATCGAAAAAAAAAAAAGCTTAGATATGGCTATGACTCAATAAAAAGAGATAATGAAGGTGAAACTTACAGTGAGCCATTCGGTTTTCATTTCAAATCCTTCAATGTCCTTGAAAGTCTGATCGATATCGGGCATCATCTGTATCGGTAAACGACGAAAGGTAGTAAGCAATCACTCGATCGTCAAAGATTAGATGGCATGAGAGTCCACCACTCATTTCACATACCTTGTCCGTGACTTCAATCTTGCCCAAGAATATTCTCTGAAGTTTGTGACGCCAATCACGCACGGTATCGACACCTTCAATGATTGGGGGAGCTACTTCTTCTTTCTTCCTCCCCCGCTGTAAACAAAAAGAGAAAGAAAAAGAATAAATAAGTCAGCGAGGATAGAAGACGACTTTCAGATCTATATGTATAGACCCGTATAAATGTTTTTCGTACCTTTTTCGGTCCAGTGACAGGAGTTGGTTCAGGTGTAGCACTAGCATTGACAGATCCATTAGTAGGTTGAAGTACTTCAGACTTCCTTTTTTTGGCTGAATCCCTAGGAGTCTTAGGTTCCGATAAGCGTTTTCGTTTAGGTTTGGTTTTTGAAGGTAAAGCGGGTTCGTCATCATCATTTTCAGGTTCTAATTCATCTAATTCTAGAGCTTTTAGATTATCTTCATGTTCACGTGCTATAGCTTCTAATTCAGCTTCCCATTTTTCAGGTGACAAGGCAATTTGATAAGCTGCTCGAAGGTCTGCACCTTTTTTATTCGGATTATCGATAAAAGCCTTTAATATCCAAATAAAAAATCAGATCAGCGATTCAATTACTAAGAACGCAACTAGTTGAAGGTTTTTAGAGAAGGCCCCAGACTTGAAAGCCTTCTACAGTTTTGAATCTTAGCTAGTCGAAAAAAAGGGACAACATACCTTGATCTCCGGTGGATCTAGTTTAGACATTTCCTTAGAGTTCATCCAAGCACTGAATTCCAAAATGGGGGGAAAAACAGGTTTCGGTGAAAGATCTTACTGAAAAGAGATCAACACTTACTGATCACCGGTTTTGAAGAACTTTACCAAGTAAGAATTTTTCTGAGCGATCTTCCTTTCGTCTTGAAGATTGATAGGTGCCGTATGAGGATCAATAATCTAAATAAATAAAAAAGAAAACCCAATGTGAGCAAAAGAAGATTAAGAAAAAAACAATTCCCTTTTAACGGAAAAATACAAGAGAACTGACTCTAGCTGGCCATGCTGGATGACCCTTCACTTTAGCTAGAACGATATCACGGATTTCGTCTAAAAAAAAAAAACGAAAGGAAATACATTAGAACCAAGAACAAAAATTGAGATTGTAAACTAATCCGAGATAGTATAAAAATAAGAAGTTGAGGGTGAATTTATTCAAGGAATCAAATGAGAGTCTATTCAATCAAAAAACAACACAAAAACAACACTTCGATCGAAGACCGATCTATATTTCTTTTTGATATAAACCAGAATAATCGGCTGAAGGAGATAGAGAGAGAGAGGTCTACGGAAATCGAGGTCGAAAGACTTGTTTTTTTGCTCCAAAAGAAAAAGAATGATGAGGAAGAAATAGAAAATCAATTGAAGATAAGACTTACAAGTGAGAGTTTCAGTAGCAGCAGCTGAGGCTGAACTATGTCTAGGGCCTTTAATCGGCATCTTTTAATATGGATAAGGTCTAATAGAAGAAGGAAAAGTTGGACCTTGGAAGAAGTGATCGTTTGATAATTTCTCAAATGGTTCGTTTCTTTTTCTTTTTTTTCAGAAAATTCAGCGACCCCGGTACAAAAAAAAAGGGGGGAGGGGGGGGGAATCCTGTTTGAAAGAGATAGCTGATGAGACCATTGCGGCGCGTCAGTTAATCTATAGGGGATGTTATTACGAAAGATCCAAATAACGTAGGATGAGAGCTGACAATCGTTTTTTGTACTCGTCTGATAAGCTGTCTCCGAGTTAATTTACTTTTACTGTTGAATGTGTATGATCGACGGTAAGGATACCTTTTTCGCACCTGGTAGGAGGTTTTGTTAGAGAAGATGTTAGTGATCGAGTCAAATTGAGATTGAGAGAAAGATCAGAGTGAATTGAATTTTAAATACCTGAGTTCACTTTGTCTTGAGACTGATGTGTATTTTTTTTTTTTTTTTTTTTAAAAAAAAAAAAATATCGAATGTGAGAGTGAGGGTGAGGAAACGCGCAGAAGGAGGGGAAGGGAAAAAGAGAGGGAGGGGGGGGAAACTGAGAGGGTCAACTGAATTTATATTGAAAACCCGAAACTGTGTTTGGTCACTTAGGCCACTTAATCTTAAGCTACTTAAGCCGATCTTTCCCGAAGACCCATCTCTCAACGCAATACAGACTTGTATCTAAGCTTTAATTTAAATTAGTCGCGCGCCGATAACGCGACGGGGAATCTATCAAGTTACACAATATCAAAGGGGAAACTTCACAATGGGTTTCGTTAAGGTCTACCAACGTGGACCATACATACACACCCTTGGGCGGGTAGGCGGGTTCCAAAAGGCAGCTGGCGGTACAGACTGAAAAACAACAGGATGAATAAGTCAGACGGACGGACTCAGAGCGGCTGAACGCTATTTACAGTTATCCATGCTACCGATCGTGGATAGGTTTACTGAAAAAATGTGTGCGATTTTTTGGGGGTTCGATCCGGAATTTGACTCGCGAAATACCCGAATGTCAAGTGAACCCTATACATAGTCGGCAGAAAGTTGAGTGGGGTAGAGGTTCGCAGACGACTATTGTGGATATATACACAGCCGAAGTTACCAACCAAGCCTTGATGTAAGCTACCAAGAACATGGTAATTTCGAGTTCGATCGACGAATGCTCAAGTCCAAACCTGTGGTGACTGGCTATGATATCCATTCAATAAATTCAGTACGTATGTAAGCTGAACCAAAGGAAATTTTGATCGAGCGACGGTAATATAGGTTGTTCATTTGCAGGAGATGATTTGTCTTTACATTGCCCACATAAATTTTACTCGCTTTGACATTTTGTCTTCCGTCTGTACATCCCCCGATAAAAGCTTAGGGCCTAGTCATGATCAATTCAAGTGATAAAACTTGAGATTCATCCGTTCTTATTTAAGAGCTGCAAGGATTCTGTGAAAGATTGGATGAAGACGTAATAGATGGATTAGGACTTGACTGAGGGTTTTTCATTAAGAGTCATATGATTTGCTGACGCTTCAAATACTTCAACCTCAACCGCTGCTTCAGCCTTTTGAGCATCAGTTCCAGTTGAAAGTGTACGTTGTGCTTCTTGTAGTCCGGCCCTAGCAGCCTATGACCATCATTGAAGGCAAGTTATCTGTGATCAGTGATGAATTTCTAAATCCTATTGAGTTTGTAAAATCAACACACCTCGGCAGAGAATGCTTCAAGTGGGAAAGCCTCAACTGCATTAATGGTGAGTGAGTTGTTGGGATGTACATTTGCGAATCCACCCGAAACTATCAAAAACCAGTGTTCGTCAGAATAACTCTAGATATATCAAGACATCATGAGCTGAAAAACAAAAACAAAAAAACCGATAATCACCAAACCACTTCTTCGACTCCCCTTGGTTTTCAATCACTTCTACTACACCTGGCTTTAGACTTTCGATACTAGCTACATGGTTAGCCAAAATACCCATATCACCTGATTCGGCCGCGATGTTGACTTGAGTGACACCACTAGATGAAAAGATAGACTTTGATTGCGTTGAAAATAAATGGGAGAAGAATGATCAAATGATAAATATATGCAATTTTTTAAAATGATTTTTTTTTTTCGATCCGAGTCCAAATTTTGTATTTGTAAGAGTGTAGTTGAACAAATGCCAACCAAAAGTAAAGCCAAAGAAAAACATCATTAAAAAAACTTTATTTAAAATTAATATTTCATCAAAGGTTGATCTAACTAGAAGAAACTGAAAGGTGACAGAGATTAAGCTAACCTCATGGGGGAGTACTAATGATAATTGAAGTTTACCGTCTGAAGCGGCACTAGTCCCAGCAGCTTCAGATGCGTAAAATCGGGTTGATTGAAGACCTGTAGCTGGTGCTCGTTGAAAGGTTCGAGGAATAACTCGAGGAAGTGCCAATCGAAGGAAAGACATGTTGGCTTCTGATAGAATTCTTGAATAAACACCCTTTGCTTCGGTGCTGTTTTATTTCGTCTTTCTCGAACCTGATCGTTCAGTGGTGTTTGTTCGGGTGTGATAGGATAGCTGTCAGCGGGCCATGCCGCAACCTCACTCAGGCTTAAATTAGGGTATACTTTGGAGCTTTTAGTCAAGTAAAGTACCTCAGGGATACTGCATACAAAAACTCACACATACCTCTCATATCCCATGTTGTCCCTCAGCAGCATGAACAGTTGCACCAAGGCCAATACTGAGTTTGAGTGCCAGAAGTCCCAACCCTCCTTCTTCCCACTTTCTTACAGACTTCCTATGGTTCATCACTTGGATACTGGGTAGTTTTGAAATTAGGTGTATAAATAACACATCTACATGGATTTGGTCTTGAAAGGAGTCAAGAGACATACACTAGATATAGACTTGAAGTGTGTGAGATCTGAAATCCATAACACTCTACATGATGTCACAAAAAAAAAATACATCCTTTCTCTGAATTTTGAACATGTTTGTGCATACAAGGCTTTGCTGTTCCTGAGGCTGAACAGCTTGTGAAAAATTATTGATCCCATCAAGAAATTCTTTAAGAAAGCTTTTCATGAGGGATCATCCATGCTGACATACTAGACGGGACTACAGGCTTGGAGCACTGCTAATATGCTGTACTTATACGTCCGTGATCTTCAAGTCTAGAAGTGGTATCGGCATCTATGTCAATTGAGTCAAGATATGTCAGGGGGGGTCAAAGGATTAGGAAATGACTTGAAGGAAGCTTATATTTTGTCAGCTCTTCTTCTTGTATCTTCTGTTTCTTTCTTCATCTGAAAGAAATGGTAAGTTCTTCATCAGTCTGTGTCTTTCTGTCTTTCCAAATACTTATTTTATGACCATGCTATAGAGTAGTTTATCTGATCAATCTCTTATGACTCTTTTTGCCAAAGCTTCGTTATATTCTCACAATTCCTCATCATCTCCACTTTGCATTCAAGAAAAATTGCCTACAGGAATCACCTCACCACCAACAAACTTGCATTAAATAGAGGCATGCTATGTCACATAGCAGGCCAAGATGCGATGCAATAGGTCTATTTTCCAAGGTAGGGACCTTGAAAATGGTCCATAGCATCACATGAAGAGATGCTTTGTTACATAGCAAGCTTCCATGCGATGAAAATATTTTGGCAGTGCCCTAGAAGGTTCCAGAGAGGCAGAAGAAGTACATCTCTATAAGTAATGTTGATATGCCTTCTCATCTCATAGTTTGTGCTCAAAGCTTTCTTTTCTACATGACCTGTCAGGGTCACGCTGATTAGAAAAGAAAAGAGAGATGTGATTGAAGTAGAGCTCACTTTAATTCCTTAAAGGAGAGAACTCTTGACACAGTCAGCTGAGTTTATCATCATACCACTTCTCACACCATGTCAAAAACCCTTCAAAAGGTCAAACTAGCTAGATGTATGCACCCTTTAATTATACCCATCTCGCGTTGAGCCACGTCGCGCGTCGAGGATTTCTCTTTTTCTAGACGTCAACCCTCAGATCTGAAGTAAACGCCTAATTAATTATACGGTAGGACATATCAACAGAACTCAAACTACCACCAACAATCTTACAATCGATGACGGCTGAACCTACTAACAGCCAAGCCTCTATTGAGTCTGAGCTATGCAAAGACGTCGTTTTCTTCATCGATCCATCAGTACCACCTCTCTTAGCCACTCAAGTAAGCTCACTTTGTTTTTATACTTTCCAAGGTAGTTTGCCAACTCTGACCCACACGTTTCTTGTGGCACTGGTTCATACTACTGTAGCTCAGCGCTCTATTAAAGCGAACCGGTGCGGAAGTTGCAACAGCTCCCACTTTACCTCAAGTACCTCCTAGCCGAAATTCAAAAGTTAAAGCTCAATTAGGACCAAAGCCTCAGCCTAGATTCGATTTATTGACTACTACACATGTTATCACCAATTCAGTTAATATACCAGAGTATATACAATTTGGACAAAGTGAAGCATTGTTAGGTAGCTTCCTTCTAGTGGATACCAATCAGTTGATTCAACACGGTCACCATCTTGAACCCTCTCAGACCCAAGAACCTGAAGATCACGTCAGAAAAGATCCATCGGATGAATATTCATCATCTGAACGTTATATTAAGCTTGTGACACCGTTGTGGGTCACTCGATCATACGATTTGAACGAAGTACTTCAGAGTCAATTCTATTCACCAGACCCTCGTTTCTTCTTCTCGGGTCTTACAATAGTTATCGATTTAGAAGATATACTTCCCGAAGCTGATCGTGACGTTATCGAAGCTTGTGTATTGGCTGGTGGAGGTCAGTTCAAGAACAAGCTGACCCACGACACGACGCATTTCATTTTTACTGGTTCATCGTCAACTAAGACTTATGTCAAGGCAATGAAGGTTAGAGAGCAATTGGATTTAAAGGTCGTATTACCTCATTGGTCAGTTTCAACATTGGGATTAATGATTCAGATCAAATTTTATCAATGAGGTCACTGACGCGATTTCAACGCACAGGTTCTATCGATGTACTGTACTTAGGATAGCCATACCAGAAGAACCTTTCGAATTTCCCGAACCTCCTATCCTTCAACCCTCACACCTTCCAAAATCTTTAGAGGATAGAAATGTAAAGGCGACCCTTTTATCCGAACCATCTCACGACGGCCGAAATGACGACGAGCAAATTCCGAGCGCTACACGCTTGTCCTTTGCCGATCAAAACCTGTCAACCAGGCCTGTGAGTGCGGGATTGTCTGAATGCTTGAATGTTTTAACCGGTTACCCTCAATACGATGCAGATTTTCTGAATTTTTTAAACTCGACCAATCAGAATAGCCACAACCGTCGTGCACCTCCTCATGGGCTAGTTCAAACACATCCATCTTTCAAAGACAAGACTGTTTATTTAGTCTCGAGCTTACTCATCAGTTCATCCATGCGTGAAAGCCTTGTTCAACGTATACAACAACTCGGAGCCAATGTTTATGATGCTTATGTAATAGCCTCATCAGATAATTCAGATCAACTTTCAACCTGGAACAACTTGTCTAAAAAACAGCAGAACTTGGCACTGGAAGCTGAAGAAGCCTTGAAGAAGTCTGATTATGTCATTTGTGAACATCGATCCGGTTGGGAATTTTGGCTGAGCTTAGGCCTCGATAAAATTATCGGAACTTTACATTGGATTATGAATATCCTCAACACCTCCGATTGGTCTCGATGCGTGGTTCGATCTCCATTAGATAGGCTTCTCGATTATCCCGTGCCAGCAGATCCCATTACCAATTGGGATCCCAATGCAAAAGTAGTAACGGTCACCAATTACACCGGTTTAGGTCGAAATTATATCATTCGACTAATGCAGAAAATGGGACTGAAGTACACGGGGGTGCTGTCGAGTGAGAGCAAACTGCTCGTGGCTGCCAGGTGTGTAATTTTTTTTTCTTTGGACCTTTGCCCTTTCGACTCTATCCCGCGTTTATCTTGACTGATGAGATTTGTTTTTGAATTTGATCAACAGCAAGACAGGTTCGAAGGTGAATCATGCCATGGCGACAGGCACTCAGATTGTTAATCACTTATACATTGAAGAATGTTTCAAGACCTGGACGAGAGCGCCTCTAGAACCTTTGCATATCACATTTCCTCAGGGTGTTGATTTTTTTGATTTTGTCGGAGAACCGGCTTTCAACTATCATGATATTGAAAGATGGGCAAGCTGGCCTGATGTCAAAATCCTCAAAAAGGCCGCCTTAGCCGAGCTCCCATCTATGAAATGCCTTTCAACTACCGAGGTCACACCAAATTTGGTCCCAGACACTACTATCCGCACAAAAAATCCATCTGGTTTGAATAATGTCGACCAACAAGCCGTTATGAAGCAGTCAATCTCCAATTCAGCATCCTCTGCGCCCCTCAGTTCACTCTGGAGCGGTCCCTCGAGCGAGCCACCCCTCGAGCAAAGCTCAACGGAGCCTTCGCGAGACGTTTCGGAAGTGCAAAGTACAATTCCACCTCATAGTTCGGACCCACCCGTATCTCACTCCAAGAAACGAGTGAAAAGAACTTTAATTTCACCCACTCCCGAACATGCGCCAGCGGTGTCTGACGACGAGCTACCCACACCACGCGCACTACCTGAGCTAGGTGTTCAGCTTCACACAGAACTAGAACCCGCGCCCCAAATCACAGAACAACTATCTGCTGAACCGCCAATCACCAATCAGTCTAATGTAACAGCTGCGATAAAATCCAAAAGTCCGTTGTTCCACGAGAAACCCGAAGGCGTACATGTTGAACCTGCAAGGCCCGAAAAAAGACCTAGGGCTAAGGAGAGATTGGTCAAGCCATCTCAATCTCGCCAATCCAATAAACATAAACATGAGATGTCTGAAGTTGATAGCCCACTATCCGATCTCGAATTAGATAGCGAATCTCCGAAACCTGAAAAGCGCTCAAGGGTCAACAATGCAGCCGAAAGACCTTCAACGAAATCTCGCTTGCCCAACAAAGAAAATCATCAGGTTGTCGCTGTGAATGACTCGTCAGATTTTTCCGCTTCGGACAACGAATGTTCAAAGGGATTTGTCAGCGGAAGAACTTCTCGGACGGCTGATAACACCAGTCTCACCCCAACGAGACCTTTATCGCGACATCAGACGGCACCCACGTTTTCTGGCGCGAGTGATACGCCGAGAACTCGACGAACGCAAACTGAAAACATTGAAGAACAAATGTTTTTGTCTAAACCCAAGACTGCACGAAGAGGTACTCGTCGCCAATCAAATGTAGAAGCTGATGTTTCGATGATAAGTAACATACAAGAAGGCACTCGAGCAACAAAACGACTGGCAGCTCAAAAAGGACAGGTCAAGTTGACGGAAAGCGTACGAGATATGAACTTTCATGACAAAGAGAAGAAACGAAAAAGACCATCCGGTAGTGGCTTACCTGGTGAAGAAGATGGTGGGTATCATGGAGATGTTAAACCAAGGCTTACGCCTAAGTCGATCAGCAGAGCGAGACGAGGAAGAACTTCGGGACCTAGTCCTGCTCAGAACGAGTCGAATGAACCTGTACCCTCAACCTCCAGAGGTACCGGTCGCCGTCAAAGTGCTGGTAATATGAAAGACAGTGATGAAGATGATGATGACTTGCCGTCCGGTTCTGAAATTCTCAGACACAGCAGTTGTAAACGATTATCGACTACCAGCACCGATGATCGAAAGCGCGCTCTTCTGTCAGAGAGTGAAACTAAATCGCTATTGGAAGTGAAAGGCTCCAGGTTCGTCCATTTTCTCCCATCCAACGGAACCGCAATTGTATAGGTAATGAATTGAACTTGGTTTGTTTGCTGTTTTGTGATCAGAAGGACAAAAAAAGATCAATCAACGAACGCAAAGTCAGGCGCGAAGACAACGGGTGTTCGTATAGTACAAAGCGGTAATCCAAGTATAAGCAAAAAGTTAAAAAATGTTAGTTCGTATCATTCAATTCAAAATCGTCTATGAAGTTTTTGGGATCATCTTAACTATTAACTAAAGATCATCTCTATTATGTTGTACCAGAGCCTTGAAAAATTAGGAGTGAAGTTCGTCGAACACGCCGAAGACTTTACTCACTTACTTACTAATGAGATTGCAAGAAAAGAGAAGCTTCTGCTGGCAATCGTACATGGCCGACCGATAGTTAGTCACGCATGGGCTGAGGCATGCGTAAAGGCGAAAGAAATCCTTGGTGATAATTTTTTTTATCATATATCGTTTCTTCTGGTATGTTTTGACTGAACTCAATTACTTTCTTCTTACCTTGATTGATAGAACCGGGTGAATATTTACCTGTAGATAAAATGGGTGAAGAGAAACATAATTTTAAATTAAAAGAATCAGTGACAAAAGCAAAAGAAAGTAAACTTTTGATTGGTGAAGTCTTTTATGTTACACCCAATGTCAAACCTAATCGAGAATTTATTCAAGAAGTTATAGAAGCTGCAGGTGGGAAGGTAAGTAAGAGAGAGTGTTTGTGTTTTTTTTTTTTTTTTTTTTTTGTGCCTTAAAAGATTTGGAGAACTGAAATAATTCATATATATGTATATTTTTTTTTGACTCAGGTTCATTTACATGCACCACTAGTAAAAAATATCAGAGATCATCCTGAAGCACATGTGATTTCTTGTGAAGATGATGTAGGAATTTGGAAACCTTTGTTAAAGAAGGAGGATTTTGAGGATCCTATTCCGATTTATTCAAAAAACACTATCTTAGAAGGTAAGTAAAAGTTTTCTGTCTTCTCTCTCTCTCTCTTTCAAACATAAAATCTACATACTACACTACAGCGAATTATGATGACCAACGTATTGACATTTTTTGATTTTTTGGGGTCATATCTAGGTCTTCTGACACAAAATATGATTTACAAAAAATCGGATGAAATTGATTATACAGTTGCTGATAAATATCATCATAATTTGTAACACATTAAGCATTTTTTATCTTGTTTGTTTAATTTTGTCCCAAAATGTATTTGAAAATAGAATAGGTTTGAGTTTTTTTGTTTTTTGTTTTGTTTACAAAGTCGTATATTTGGTGTGAGATTGGGAGATACTTTCTTGATATCAAAAGAGAGAACAATGAATAAATAAATAAGATCATTTGTAAATTTTATTCACTTTTGTCTCTATTGGCTGATGAGTTGGATGACATATCAAAAGATCATCCTATTCCGAGGCCGACGATTGTGAATGCCTTTACAGGACGGGCGGCCTGCAACTACGTTAATGCGTCCACAGGATGGGATGACTTGTCCCTCTCTGATCGGTCATAGTGACCCCGTGGTTTAAAGAGATCACGGTCGTAGCTGACTTTGAATCTGTAGTTTCCAAGTCCCCGTACGATGTGGGCTCATCAAACTGTCAATCCAAGTGACATGAATCGCCTTAGTTCTCCCCCATGTATGCCGACTGTAAAACCCATAAACATGAAGTCCAGATGATTTTTCTGAACCAAGCGAACAATAAATTGGATCTACTTAGTACAGTCATAGTCAGTAGAACTGATACTGTTCTTAGGTCGTACAGGACAGCTGTCTGAAGCTTTCAGACAGCAGTATTTGGGGTGGGAGCTGGTGGACGACCACGGTTGGTCGAGGTCAACTTGCTCGTGACTGGGATAGATGTCTCGGATATAAGTTTCGTGAGTTCAGACACTTGGTCACATACTTCTTATTACTTATACCGTGAGAGATGCGATCGTTAAAAACAAAGTGCAATTCGCTTCGGACGGCGCGAGTCAGTCGGAATCATACAACCAGGTACAATCATCCTCCATCCGCTCTGTTGCCCTCGTAAGTCCCTCTTCATCTGTGAGTACAACTCATACTGAAATCCTGATCGATTGGTCTCACCAGCGGTTGGATTGCTTACATTAGAAGACTGAACTAAGGTTTTGGGACCGGGACTGCAGTAATATTGGAGATTGAAGAATTGAGCCACGATGGACTCGGAGGAACAAAAATTGATTGAGCTGATTGTTAATCTACCTCGAAACCGAAATCCGTACTGGACCTCAGCTGCTTACCTACAAAAAGCAATCGAGGTAGGTCCCTGCTATTTTGTTAAATAACGCGTGTAAAGCGTAAGCTTACTCAAATGTTATACCAATCTATTCAGTCTCCAAAATTAGAGCCATGGACCCGAAACGTCCTGATTTTGATGATTTTTGGATACATGATGTATGCCTCAGCTTTTCCCAAGTTATAAAGACACAAACCAAGGAATTTATACACGTCACACCTCAGCATGTTCCTACAGGGTGTTCATCTCGTTTATCTCAGGACAAGACTACGTGCTTTCAGGTTGTTTGAATACACACATTGTGAGTCAAACTTGATCTAGTGCCCGAAATTTTTGCTTCTGATGGTCATTTTGTACTTGTGATACACAGTGGGGTTGGTCCGCATAGACGTTCCCAATATGTCTTCGATCGCGTATTGTTTATATCCCCCCTGTGAGTCGGTAGTACTTTTATTGGTCAGATCGGGTTGGTTAACATAAAATGCGTGATAAAACTGACTGCATGGCAAAAAAAAAAAAAGTGGTTATTGCCGACTTGGTAATGCAGATACTGATCGAGCTTGGTCATCGTGACATGACCAACAAAGTGCCACTTTTCGGCTGTAAGTTCTTAGTATTACTAACGGGCTCATGGTATGTTTTTTTTGTTTTGCTTCCGAACTCTTATTTTTATGGAGGACACTGGCTAACTGCATATTCTTGTGAACTCATAGGTGTATGTAGACTTTGATCCTTCATGAGCTTTCTATAAATGATCATTCAAGACTCAACGCCATGCCTGATTCTGTACCCCTATCATGCGCCATCCAAAAAGGCTTCTTGTGGGTGTGCGCATGTCAATGCGCGGCGACGATGTGGGGCGAGTCGTGGAGTGTAGCGGTGCGTGTTGCATTAGAATGTTTGTCTTGAATTTCATTTTTGTAATGGTAAGTCAAATGTCAGGTCCAAAAACGTCGTCGACTTCGGCTCCCCCCTGCTTTACGATGGACGCTCAACCTGCTCTTTGTTGTCCTAGCACTGTCGCCCATACGTAAGTCATTTGGACCTGAACTGATTGTTTAGTCGGAAATTATAACTACTTATGGCCCTCCTCGTAGCACTTTTAATTTGGACTTTTGAAATGGCGAATCGCGATTATGCGGGATTGAAACAAGTTCAACATACAGTTGTGCGAGCCTTGAACCAGGCAGCACCTGGTTACGATCCTGTTGCGTACAGCCCGATGAAGGTGCTCACGATGTTGATACCAGCAAAGAAGATGGTGCAATACAAGGTGAGATAAATGTGCAACGGATAATAAGTCAAGCTGATACGCAATTGACATCCTTGAGTCTATGCTAGAATGACATGGCATATCGTGTTCGGTTCGGAATATGGGTCGGGCTGGTGGATTTATGTTTGCTTTCCACGGTGAGTATTCCTGTTTGCTTGATCAATTTTATCGCACCCCGGCACATAACGATTTTGACCACAATATACGCGTAATTCTTTTCCTGGTAGCTCTACATCCCCATATTGATCATTTCCCTACGAGAAATTCGAAAAAGAACCAGGGAGGTTGAATTCACTCTGACCGCTGCTACTGGAGAACAATGCACACGTTTATTGAATATCCAATCCCGCCTCGCGCAAGAGCGTCGTACCCTCCTTCAGCACGCTCTAGCAATTTACTTTACTACTAACATGTTCATCCCTGCTCTGGCGTGGCAGGTCAGTCTTGCCTGTGGCTTTACGGTTGCATTCCTTCAGACTTCATTGACATTCTCGGTACTTTTGTACAGATTTGGATCGCCAGAGGAGACTTTTTGAAGAATCAAAGATGGCACACTGGAACTCAGCTTGGGATGCACCTCCCGTTTATAGTTAGTGGGAACATGTACGTTGTTTTCTATGCCAGCTTAGGCAAAGTGAGAAAGACGATACACAACTCTGACGCAATTAATCCAATTCAGTATTGTTGTGATCCTCAATCTTCAGGCCAGAAGATTCTTCAAAGCATGTCATTCTATGGAAACCCAAAGTAACATATCAGCATCAAAAGCTCGGAGTAATGAAACGGGTAACATGAAAAAGGACAGTCGAGAAGGCAGTGATGAAGAATTCAAAGACATATGATATTGACATAGCAACAAGTACAGTAGTGAAATTATGCAAAAAAAAAAAACAAGAAAAAGAAAAAACATTCTTCAAGCATGTAAGTTGAATGATATCCATGTTTCAATACTGCACAAGTCCCTCCAGTCATGTCTGCCCCATACTCTCAATGGCAGCAAGGATTTTGTACCCTCCCCCAGATTATTGCTGTGGGGACTGTCAACTAGGAGTTCGAAAAATTATATTTCTCTTGCTCTACACCTTTTCCACTACAAGATGTCTTCTACACCAAAGATTACAGTATGTATGTAAGGGTATCACCGGACAACAAGGTACTTCTGTACTGTTGGACCAATACCAATAAAGTAAGGGAGTGGCTGTGTTGAGTCAGCAGGAGACATTTTTTTTTTTTATCGGTTTGAACAACAGTCTCCTTCTGGGGCTCATACCCTAAGCAGATCCTCTACTAACTGAGCTAAGTGCACTTGGTCAGTCAATTGTACAATGATTGAGGATTGATGTGCATACAGAATGAACACCTCAAATGACAGATGTCATTGCAATGTCCAATATCAGTCAGAGTACTTTTGTACAGAACCAATTGAACATGTCACACTATCACACCATTCTTCACCCTGATCTACATACCTCCTATCACATACTTACAACATGTTTACTTTACAGCCAGGTACACAAAATGAAGTGCTCAGATCCAATAAAATGATTTGATTTTTGTGAAGACAGGAAGGAACTTTGAAAAAATAGCCTTAGACCATCAACAGTGCACTTTTGAAAAAAATGGTGACTTGTGATCCATCTTGATGGTATGGGTCCCACTTTCATACCAATTGTAACATAAACAAAAAAAAAGAGATCAAATGTACTAAAGATAATGTGATTTTTGAAGAGTTCCGGGAAACTGTCCAAAAATAGGATCACACTGCCAAAATTGAGCCAGTTGTACATTGTGTGTGATGTGCTTGAAGAGTCTTGAGTGAGAGAGAGAGAGAAAATCCCTCTTCCCAACCCTGACCTAATTCACAAATGTTTGATCATCTTTACTGGCAAAACCACCAGCTTCAAATCATTGAGAATCATCAAGGCTCTAAAACAGAACAAAGCATCATACTCAGATCAACTGTGGACATCCCTGGGAGCTATCTTGGTATATAAGCCCTGCACTTCTCTAGCTTCACATTAGCTCGCAAGTGCCTACCTTGTTCACCTGCGCGACACACTGGCTCAGGGGCCCCACCAGCTGAACAACATTCCAGAATGGGTGTGAAACCAATTTTGGCGAGTTCTGGAATGATTCCTCAAATGAGAACTCCTAAGCTGGCAATTGGAGAGGGTGGCCTTGCAAGTTGCGGACCCGAGATATTGATTCGAAGCTCCCATCAAAGTGAATAGCAAACACATGATGCTATGGAAGAGAGTGGTGTCAACTATGTTCATTGATTTTATTTCACTCCCGACAGGGCCACTCATTGAGCACGCAAGTCTCTGGCGCCTCGGCAACAAGCAACTACCGTCATTCCAGAGGGACAGTCAAATAAGAAAATTAAGGTAGCAGGGATGGAAGCCGCAAGAAAACCATGAGGAGCGATATAGTTTGGAGCCATACAAACGAGTGCAATTGGGTGAAGCAAAAAAAAAAAAAAAAATGAGAATGAGTACAAGTTCAGAAAGACGCGCATCTCCGGCTACCTCCACACTGCAAGCAACCACCCTGAAAGGGCGGTGCAGCAGCTGACAAACCAGCAAACAAGTGCGGCCGGCGGAAGGTTGAGCCCATGGTCATCGAGCCTCACGAACAAGTCGAATAAGGATATTCTCGCATGTGAGGTGGGCGTTTGCAAGTCATCAACACTTGTAAACACTGTGGCTCAATTGAGCTAGTGAGACAAACAAAACGGGTATCCACTGTAAATAGATCCTGAAGAGCTAGAGAGAGAATGAGAGAAAGGGATCGGTGGTCAGCAAAGATGAACGAAAGTAACGGTGAAGTTTGATCAAGTTAGGATAGGGGTAGGAATTGTGGCTCACTTTGGTCTTGAGGGTAAAAGCCGGAGAAGCAACGGTGGCATTAAATACCTCCAGTCTTTCCATGACAATGGGCTGGCTTGTGGGTGGCTACTAGCTACAGCACCGCAACATGCTACGGTATACACATAGCATACAGTCAAGTAAAGTGCACTGCTGTTATGTATGACCCGACTGTCCAGGTGTAAGAAGGCATGTGATCAAGACGCGCGCTGCGTGACCGTGACCTCGCGATTATTTGCAACATTTTTCATCAATTAAGTTTTGCAACGCTTTTTACAGGCCAGAGATCGTCGCCAGCTCATCAAGTGATAAATCCATGAACGCCGTCTGAGAACAACCATAAACGTGATGTCTCCCTCTCGAACGACAGGCGGGAACCAAGTTAATGGGACGATGGAAAGAGCGCCCAGCCAAGCAGGTGACGATATCATGCTGCTTAGCGATGACGGCTCCGAAGGTCAAGCCGAGCACGCTCCAGTTGCGTAGACTCAAATTCAGATCCTTCAGACTCGAGCCAATAAAGCTTTTGAGGCCGCCCAATCTCGCGAGGCCCAACAAGCTGCAAAGAAAGCGCTCAGAGAAGCTGAAAAGCGAGTTGCCAAGATGCAAGAAGACCCCAAACGGTCACGACTCAAGCTGTGATAGGCCAAGTGAAATCTCTCGATAAGAGCTTGCCCAGTGTCCACAACCCCGGTCTCGCCGCGCACGAGTCTCAAATGCTTACCACCCTCGCTCAAATTACAAGTGACCAAGCCAGAAACCTCAAGACCGATGTCGAGGTTTTGGAGACCAATGAGTTCATCAACAACCTCACCAAGCTCCTCCGAAAAAGGCTCAATTACCACGAATATGTGCACCTCATTGACTGGGAGAAGGCAGGCCAACGCCTGATGAAGTATTCTAGACAAGCGCCGACCATGGACCTGATGTGAGCCGCCATATCCATTAGTGTTATATAACACGTGAGGAAAATGAGATTAGGTGGCTAATTTGCCCTCGTGCCTTTGTGTTCTCAGGTACGGGCCAATGAGCTTAAAACGGAGGGCGCACAAAAAGGTTTCTCGCAAGACGAAAGTTGAAAAGGACGAATCACAACTTAGAGTACCCAAACCAGTAAGTCACCAGCCTGAGTAGCACGTCTCTCGACCATCCTTCCTTTTTAAGCTCAACAAGTACTCTATCTAAAACTTTGAATCTGGTCACAGGTGGGCCACCGAGGATTTCCAGAAAGCGAAAATCAACGATATGGCGAAAGTGACCTGTGAAGTATGTCCGATTGTTGCTAAAGCATATTCTAATACCATATCCCGTCGAAAAATGTTCATAAGCCGGTGTTGATCTCTGTGCTTTTGTTTTTTCCCAGATGGAAAAGAGTTTTAAGGAGGTTACCCAAGATGGCCAGCTTGAACTGAATTCGTTCGAGTTCTTCATCAACCCCAGATCATTTTCCCAGACAGTAGAGAATCTATTTTTACTGAGTTTCCTCATTCAAGATGGTCGTGCGGCCATAGAAATTGAAGACGCCAACGGGAAAACGCTAGAATTCCCAATCATTGGTCAGTTGCCGTGAGCTCTGGTAATGGGTAACTAAAGTTGAATTAGAATGGTTTCACTTAGTTCTCCAAAAACTAGCCACCATCCGAGATTGTCAAGCAGGAGCTAGAAGAAAACAGCTTATCTTGGAGATCGACATGGAGGACTGGGAAGAAGCCATTAGAATTTATGGCTTAGAAGGGGCCCTCATCCCTGATCGAGGTGGCACTCGAACCACAGTAGGTCCAGCTCCATTCTCGTTAGACAGTTTGAATCTACTGAGACTCACCTCTCGATGTCCGTTGTTTAATTTAACTGTTTTCTTTTCCACGTCTGTTTCAGGAACTCTTAGAGGCGGTGCACACACCAAGTTAAGATTGATTCTATAGGAAGTGTGTTATCCTCAAACAAAGCCTGACTCCAGCCGCCAACCTTGAGAGCTGACACACACGCTGCCTCGTATTAGACAAACCCAACCCAACATCAAAAATATACGGAAGAATTTGCGCTTCTGCCTGACTATAGACAGGCGAATATGTTGTATGATTGTGTAGCTTGTATCTCGTAAGACATGAGTTCTGTACTTGAGAGACCGGTGGTCTGTGATTACGTGTAAATAAATACACAACGCACAAAAAGCAGTCAGAAAGCAGTCACTTGTCACTCGTGCCAACAAGCTGTATGGACGTGATGACTATCACACCATTTATCTCTGACAGCAGCTGTGACAAGTCTCTCGTCATACTGACCTGTGTGTACAAAAAGTCTCTACCTTGACACGGTGACCGAATGGCCACTGCTTCACGAGCATGGCAAGATTCGCACGACCACTGTACTTTGTGTGGGAACTAGAATTCGCATACCAGTTCTTAGGCTGGTTTCTAAGGTGATGGCAAAGACCAAACCTAAATATTTGAATTCAGTCTTTGGGTGACCAATTCGGAGTGTCGCCAATTTGACATTCCCAACGGTGATCACTGCTTGCCTGCTTTTGATCTGACTGCAACTGCTTTGGGCTAGACAGCTGTCTGGAAGAGACATGAGACATGAGATGAATTCCTTATCACTGCCAAGAAAATTGCATCACATAGAGGCATGCTATGTCACATAGCAGGCCAAGATGCGATGCAATAGGTCTATTTTCCAAGGTAGGGACCTTGAAAAATGGTCCATAGTATCACATGAAGACATGCTATGTTACATAGCAAGCTTCCATGCGATGAAAATATATTGGCAGTGCATGGACTCATTTCCAATTCCTCATGAAATATCCTATCAACCAATCCCCACATTCACCTGTTCTACATTGATTCTACACTACTCCAGCTTTGCATTCCGTATCATTACGAACTACACTCATTACTTATTCACCTCTCTATGTGCAAATTTTTTAAGACTGAGGGGTAATGTTGAAGCTGGTCAACCACATTGAGAAGATCCATGACATTGTTGCTGGTGGTGGTTTGACTTCTGGCTGGTGCAGTGGGCGCAGTTGAATGATAATGGAAAGTTGGGCGCAGTAAGAGAAATGACGGTGGTTGATTGGATTGGTAAGAGTGTTCAGGAGGACAGAAGATGATTTATATGAAATGTGGATGGATGAGGTAAGACCCGTCCAAATGGGGGGTAGCAACGGGCCGTAACGCAGTCGGTACCTTGACAGAACTAGTTTTTAAACAATGATTTTAGTAGCAGTACCAGGTCCCGACAAGTCCTGCCATGTTCTGACCGCTTCCGAGCCCCAAGGCCAACTAGATTCTTTGCGCGCACCAGTCGCGCCCAGGTCCCAAGGCGCGTTGTCAAAGTCCTAAAAGGATTCAGCGTAAGACTTTGTAGTACTCCAATCAGACTCCAGCACAGCTTTTTTAAATCAAGTGACGATAATCCTAGAACGATTTCCCCGAAAGAAACACACGATGTCTACCTCACGAAATGCAAGCAAAAGTCGAGCCAATGGGACGCAGGAGAGAGCGCTCAGCGAAAGAGATGTCGAATTCGAAATGCATAGCGATGACGGATCCGAAGGTCAAGTCGAGCAAGAAATACGTGCGCCCACCGCACGCGAGATTGCCGAGAGCCAACTCAGTGGTAATCTCGACGACGCCATCCAATCTCGTGAGGCGCGAAAAGCGGCCAAAAAGAGACTCAGAGTGTTTCAGGAGCGGGCTATAAAGATGAAAGAGGACCACAAATCGCTCAGAACTGAAGACGTGACAAATGAAATGCAATCTCTTGATGACACCTTTGCCAATATGGATACACCGGGAATCGCTACTACGGATGCTCAAGTCTTCAAAACTCACACAGAAATCATCATGAACCGAGTCAGAGACTTAAAGACGGATGTAGAGACCTTTAACACCGACGAATTTATTGGACACTTCACCAAGCTCTTCGGTAACAGGGGCTTTGATGAGGACGAGGATCGTGCGATGGAATTTATCAACTGGGAGAAAGCAGGTCAACGTGCGATGAGGTACTCTAGACGAGCGCCGACGATGGACCTTATGTGATTTTGATTCTTTTTTCGTTTTGAACCTCTGACATGTGCTCAGCTACCAAAATTTATCCTCGCTCGTGGCTTCTCGTCCCCAGGTACGGCCCGTTGAGCATCGAACAGAAGCAGCGTAAGGCTTCTAACAGGACGAAGGTGGAGAAGGATGAATCGCAGCGAAGGGCACCCACAAACGTAAGCCAACAATCTGTTCGGGACATCAGGCATAATTCCTTGTTTGTAGCTCAAATGTTTCGTCTTAAACTTATTTTGTTTTGTACTGTAGATGACTACCGACCAGTTCAAAGAAGGTGACACAAATGACGTGACAAAAATGATTCCTAAAGTAGGCCTCAGTGAAATCATATATTTATAGAGTCCCCTTCTAAGTAGCTTGATTGATGTCGATATTTGTGTTTTCCATTTTTTAGATTCGGGGGGTTCTATTAGAGGCCACTCAGAACGGCGCAGCAGACCTGAATCTATTCGAGTTCTTCATCAATCCCAACTCATATTCTCAAACGGTGGAAAATCTCTTTTTCCTGAGTTTCCTTGTCAAGGATGGTCATGCGGGTATAGAAACAGAAGATGAGGAGGGAAACTCACGAGAATTCCCGGTTGTTTGTAAGTCATGATGGGCTGTGATCGAGGGTGACGACCATTGCCGATATCCCGTTCTGTTTAGTTGCCACGGCAGCAGCCAATGCCCGCGATCTTCAAGAGGGAGTCCACAAAAAGCAAGTTATCATGGAACTCACCATGAAGGATTGGGAAGACGCCATCACGCTCTATGGTATAAAACGGCCCATAATTCCCCATCGAAACCGGGTTTAACGCACTGAAGAGAGTGAGTTTGGTTTCACTCTCCTTGGGCCACTGGGATCCACTCAGATTCACCTCGCTATCCTTTGTCTAATCTGGTTTTTTCCCTTGTTCCCAACCCTGTTCCAGGATCTGTGTTGTGTAGTCCTGACCAAACAAGTTCGGGATCTAGTAACTGACTCGAAGATCTTAAAATGTCTGACAAATCCAATTTGACGCCAAATAAATTTCGTAGATAATGTAATTCGACCCCAATAACAGGCAATTAGTAAATACAATATATTTTGTTTGTTTTCACTCATAATGAGAAAACTTTGTGCTATATAAGAAGAAATATCTATAGCTTTGGCGACAGATGAATGCCGAGTCCGGTGACGCCCATCGGCATAGGATATATTCGCGGGTAACTTGTCCGGGATGCATCAAGTTTTATGTACCCCCACGGTTTTCGTGTTGCGTCCGATTAGGTCCGATTATATCATGAGTCTTGGATGCTGAGCTTGGCTAGGAAACCGGCGGACGATACCTTTCACTCGACAACCAGCGTATCCTTCCGATGGTTCAATTTCAGCCGTCAGGTTCCCTGACGAATCATTTCTGTGAAACGATTGCGCATCCTCAAAATCACATGATTCCCCTCCAGAATGTCTGTTCGTATATACGTGTAAATGTTCCTGTTTGAATGTAAAGAAGACGCGGACTAAGTTTTCTGCGGGAGCTGAGGCGTGATTTTGATTCTCGGACGCCCTCAAATCTGAAAAATTGGAACTTTGCACAATTAAATCACACATTAAACATAAGCGGGGTTCTTTTAAAATCCTCGATTCATTAGCGGTTCTTACTTAAAACAAAACACCGATGAAACAACCGTCTTGTCGAAAAACCCGGTCAAACTAGTTGACTTTTTAGCAGAGAACTTTGAAAATACTCCAGAAGGTGACAATAAATAACAATGTATGGCTCTCTAGGGTCTTACAATTGGAATGAGTACAATTTAAATCTCTTAACAAGGATCAAGTGGAGGGCAAGTTTGGTGCCAGCAGCCACAGTAATTCCAGTTCCAATAGCGTATATAAAAACTCGTTGATGCTAAAAAGCTCGCAGTCAAACTTTGGCTTCTGATGATTGGTCTGCTTTTTGGTGTGTACTGGTTTGTTGGAAGTTTGAAGGTTATTATGGCTAGGGTGCAGTTGTAAAACAGTTTTTACACAAGTGTGGAAGAAAGGAGTGTTTTTTTTTTATTGAAATATTTACACCCCGGGAGCGTTTCCAGGTCAGGTTCACGTCGGAAAAATATTGCGGGGAGGATTTACGGTGGGTTGACGTACATAAAAATCAGGCACTCCCAGCGCAACCAAGCCTCACGCAGCCGCCACAGAGGCAAATGCGTGCACCTCTAGCTTAGAATTAGGTGGGGAGCGCGTGGTGATAAATCACAGGGCCCCACCATCTCAGTAAAGGATGTGGGTGTCACCTGCTCTTGACAGTATGTTCAATGCTCAGATCAC
>MU167355.1:76284-89171 GCA_015951145.1 Cronartium quercuum f. sp. fusiforme G11
GAGCAAAACACCTATATACAGCAAAAAGGCCTGCTGTTGAACATTAAGAGAGAGTAGAGCCACCAGTAGTTAGATTGGGCCTAACTACAGCAGCTCCTCTCTATACCATAGTTCAAAGGAATTCTAGTAAGAATTCAGGATCCTCTAGTAAGAGGACCTCTCATAGAGAGTAGAAACCCTTTCACCAAAGGTCAACTAACTGTAGTCAGTGCTTGGGGGAATCCCAAGACTGCTAGTTAGGACTACTTCCTTGAAAGGACTAAGTTCCTAGACTAACCCTCTCTTCTTCCCTAGCCAGGTGGTAGCCCAACAGAAGCCACCCCCTGACAGCTGTGGTGAACCTGGCTCAACTTTACAAAAAGATTGATGAAAACCAATGTGGCAAAATATAGTGGCTTGTACAGACAGCTGTACACACAGCCACTATAGTAACTATACACATGTCTCTGTGTTTGTCCCCTGAGAAGTTGGATTGTCCAACCTACCAGGGTGGGTAGTAAAAAAAGATTGATATCTGAAAGTTGAGAGTACTGTAAGGACTCAAAGGTCCTTTACTAACTCTCTAGATCTGGGATGGTCTATGAGACCTGAAGGAGATTCTAGAACAAAGCACTACACATAAATTCCATTAAATGGGTTAGCTCCAAAAGATGAGATCAAGACAATCAGTCCAAAGGCCTTAATGAGCTAGGAAGGAACAGGCTTCCACAAGTGGAATATACAGTAAGCCCCTTAGGTCAAGGGTTACTGCTAAGTCTTCTGTAAGGCTTGAGATTAGCCTTACAAGTACATAACAAAGAGATGAGGCAGGACAAGAATGTGAGTTTTGAAAGTGCACAGTTATTTTTAGAGCCTGATTAGACAGAAAATGGAAAAAAATGGAAAAATAAACTGTGATGTGATGGTGATGAAATACAATTGGACTTGAGTTATATAATAAGAGCTTGCAAATGTGTTCAGCTCCAGTGTAAGTCACCTTATTTGTCAAAAGATGATTGATAGATGAAAAGCATACTGGATTAACAATAATTTCAGGTTTAAAAATCATCCGGACTAAGGTGATTTCAGTACATGCTTTTGAAAGCTTAGGTGTACCTCCTTATTCAATGACTTATTTTTTGCTAAATAAGAGGAAACATAGAAACATGAACAGGATGGGCATGATAAACTCTTATCCGAAAGAGAATACAATACAGAACTGGCAGCAGTGTTGTGGTGAAAAGGCAGAAATCATCAAAATGACTTTAAGTGCTGGATACGGTAAAAAATATTTGGCCTCTGGCCGGAACAATATTGATCCAGAGATACAGAGAGGTCATAACTTAACACCAATGCGGAACACAATCACAAAGTAGAAAGACAAAGTTGGCCAAATTTGGGTCTGAACTATGGTTGAACATGGATGTTGAATTAGGGGATACAAACCTAAACCCGGGTAGAACCCGGGTTTTTTTCTGCCAGAATCCCAAAATTTTTTTTGGCTGTAGTTGGGATTCTGGGATTCTGGAAAAACTCCCGGAGGTTTGAATACCTCACCACCCAACCTCGACAGGGGGGCACTCCTATCTCACATCGCTTCCTGTCCCCTACCTCGCCTTGCACCTTTGCCTCTTACCTCCACCTTGCCTTTCTTCCATCACCACACCACCCCTTTCCATCTCGCAACTTCACCTCAGACCTCAAATTACTTTTGACTCACCACCAATTTCCCATCATGCCTCGTTTCGGTCACAAACAAGCCCTGAAGAGGTTCATCCACCTTGCCCAAACCTCAAGACATCAAATCTTGGCTCAGCAGTGCAAATGGCTATCTCTCTTAGCTCCACTTGATGTTGAACTGGTGGCCACACAATTCATCTTCCGATTACTCCAGATTTTAAATCTGCTTCGACACTCAAACACAGACGATGACAGAGCAAAAGCCCGTCGGTTCCTAATGGTGGCGCTGTTTGAGATGGCACCCAGCCTTGACCGTTCAATGGAGCTGTTGTTGAAAGGAGTCCGAAAGCTAGCAGAAGCCTACACTGACCTTGAAGTACTTGAAGAAGCGTTGAGGATCATCAATCGGAAACGGTACGTGGTGGTGTGTTGATGAAGATAGGGGTAGAGGATGATGAAGACATCTTCAGGGCACCAGTTGCAGCAAGCACTTGTAGCGTAGAAGTATCGATTTGAATGGTTCCGGGAGTGAGTTGTGTGTTGGAAGGGATGGGTGGATCGGAGTATTCTGCAATTGAAGAAGAGTCATGGGGCAGTTGGTCCGAAGTCAACTCGTCCGATTGCGGAGCCATGGGTAATGTGTGTGAGAATTCACGGCAGGGTTATGGATTGTCAGGAGCTGGGGGTTAAGCAGATTTTGCCAGAATTCCAGAAACCCAAGTCGGACTTGGGATTCTGGGATTCTGGCAAAAAAAACCCGGGTTCCACTCGGGTTCAGGTTTGTATCCCCTAAATGAATCCAAAACGCATACAGTTGAAGTTTTGAACGGGCTTGGAAAGAGGTGTGCGGTCGGCGATTATATACTATGACGATAATACAGGATAGTGATATCAAAACTTCAATATGCTACATGCAAAGATATTTGTTGTTAAAGATACAAAAAAAAAAAAATGGATAAACTTTTTTCGGTGTAATTCAAGAAAAGCTAATTGAGAGATCAAAAGTTGTAGATTAACTTGTTTGTAAACGATTCAAAAAAAGATCGTTTTTCTTTAAAAAAAATATCAATAATCATTTCATTTTTCCAACCTTCACTCTTTACTTTTATAGAGGTTTAGGTCCTAAATTATTTACCAAGTTAATTAAGATAGGTGCAACTTGTTTTCGAGTGGCATGAGTATTACCTATATTCCAAATTTTAACATTAACATTATTAGAGTAAGTAAAAGTATCGATTTCATTCTGGTGATCATTTAATGATAAATTTGAAAGATTAAGTTGTTGTTGAATAGGATCTTCATCACTAAGATTTTCTAAATTTTTAAATAACGGTAACATATCATGATTTCGAATTAAAAGTAAAAGTTCTTTAACATGTCTAGATTGATTTGATGAAATTAAAATATTTTTCTTTAATTTAAGATTAGTAATCATTCCTACTGCATCTAAATTTTTTGATACACCATATTCATTTATAGAATTTAATAATTTTTTCCAATCATTACTTTCTTTATCTTTCACCCACTCATTTAAACCTATAGGTATAGTACTTAGACCGAATTTCCAATCATTTATTTCATACTGTTTATAATCCCTTTGTAAAAGTTGAGTAGAATTTAATCTAGTTACATCAGATTTTAAATTTGAGAGATATTTATATAATTTATTTAAATTATCCGAATCTATTGAACGATTTGAATGATCTATATTAGATAAATCAGTCGATTGAATTGACTGAGCAAAACGAGATCTAGGTAAAAGGAATGCTTTAGCTAATAAATCAGTTTCAGTTGCTTTACCACCTTCAGAAATAGGTTTTAAATTAGCTGTATCAATAATTAAAGCACTCAATAATAAATCAGCTAAACCAATAGGGATTTGTTTGTTTTCCCAAGTAGGAGCAAAGTAATTAGTAACTAAAGCAGAACAACTACCGGTAGGAACTTGAATGATACGAGGTTTAGCCAAAGGATAAAGTTGATTGTTGTTAGCAGGTTCATGATGATCAATTATAGCTATCACATCTGCTTTATTACCAAATATAGATGAAATGATTTCATTATGATCTAATAATGCATATTTAGCTCCAAAAGAAGTAAATTTTGTAAAATCCAATGTATCTGAACAAATTAAATCATTTTGTAAGATACTTGATTCTGAATCGATTCCCATAGCATCCTTTAATGCTGCCATATTCTCTGCTCTTAATTGAAATGCTGATGATGGAGTTAATTGAATTGGAATATATCTTTCTTTTTTTTCTTTTTCAAAATTTGATAGGTAGGCAAATGCTATCGAACAAGAAAGGGTATCGAGATCTACATTTGATGTTCAAAATAAAATGTGTTAGTCCAAATTTTTAATCGATTGGATTATATCTATTGATTATCACTTTGGGTGGAGTTCATAAATGAATTTTGGTGTAAGATACGCTACTCAAATCAAACTTTTACTCACCCCCAGCTTCATTGCCAACACATAAAACCCAATCTTTTAGATCGGCTCTGGAGAAAGCTTTGATGAAATCTTGATTCTGTTGGACTAACCAAGATCGGAGACTATCTGCCATGGTTTAAAAGCTAATCAAAGTTCTATGGTATCTGCTCCAGTGTATGATGAGTGAATATGATGATAAGCAAATTTTGGTAGGCTAGTGAGATTACCCTGAAACCAAAAGTGTTTATTAGATTGGAATAATTTGAAATAGCAAGTGACAATTTTAATTCTTTTCCAATTTATATCACAAAAGCGTTATTTTTAGTTGTGGTGGTGGTTTAGAAAAGCCAATTGCTAAACCACGTCCGCTTTTTGAGCTCCCCGAAGCCCACTATCCGGTGCGGATATTTTGGAAAGGCTCTCGAAGCCGTACAGTACCTGAACCTTGTTCTACAGATGCTATACGGCTTCAAGCACCTTCTGAAGCCCGGACTGGCTATTGAAGTAGGTGGCACCTAAAGATGACACCCACTGTTGATCAGAAGAAGCCTTTGACAAAAGAAACCCTATGGAGTTCCCAAGTGAGCGGAGAGACCTTGGTTGGTGATGTTGGTTCTGTTCCTTGTCATGTTGAAGAATGTAGGGATAAGAAAAAGCCGCTTGCTGATCAGTTTAGATAGCTGATGATGGTTTTTTAGGAGAAACCATGGTGTTGTTATTACAAGTGGAGGCAAAGAGCACTATTTTTTCAAGGAAGCTTGATGACCTGCAAGTCTGTCTTCCTCATTGATGGACTGTCCAATGTGCCAGAGTGCTGGGGTAGAGTAAGATGATCAGACTAGGAGTTATCAGATTTTTGGAGCCCTTTTCAGAGGTAGTGAGAGCGGTTGTGGGATTATGTATAGACGGGCTGCTCTCCAAAACGTTTTCTAGCTCTTGTCTCTCAGAATCTCAACTTTCCAAACAAATGAAAGCGGCGCCGTCCGAGCTGTACAAAAATCCGAATCAGCCTTCACGGATGAAGCCAAGAATGGGTGTCATAGTCGAAAAATGACGCCCCGCAAATGTTTTGGAAATGATTGGAAGCTCCCTTTGGGACCACATTGGAAGCATACCAGGCTATAATCCTTGTTTCTTTCCCATGGGCAATGGGTTTGAACAGGACTGTAGTGCAAGGTGCGATGTTCCACGTTAATTCCCACTATTGGCATCAGACATTAGGTCGTCAGGGGAGTTGAAAAAGCGGGCATGATTTAGCAATTGCCTTCATATACCAGCTCATAGGCATTCACAGTTAGGAAAGTCTCATCATGATAAATCAAGAGGCTGATGTGAATATCGAAAGAGTTTAGAAATTGGGTTCCTCTCTCAGAGTTTTGCCCCCTTGATTATTATTTCAGTGATTCATATAATTTTAGCTACAAGATATCATTGTACACATACATCTTTATGTAGTATATGCTTTATCAATAAAAACCCTATGGCTATTTGAGGAAAGGGTTGGAGCTGACTTTTCCAATCTTTAGCTAATATATATATATATATAGATAGATACAAAAGGTTATGCTGAGGTTCTAAAAATCAATTACCAAGTTGGAAAGATTTAGGCCTGTATGTATTTTTCAGAAAGGGAATTCCATACGCAGTAAGATTGAAACTATCAAGGTAGAGTTAGAATAAGTGAGGAAAACTTGGGGATTTAAAGATAATCAATTTGTTTGGTTAAGTTTCTTTTTTCTCTTTTTTTGAGGAGTGTTTGTCTCTGTTAGATTGTGATACCTTTTAGACATGGGGATTATGATTGAGCCTTCTAGAATGTCTACTCATAAGTCTTTTTTTGTTTTTGTTTTAGATGTGCTTATGTTGATAATCTCAATTTGAACCTGAATGAAATCACCCATTCAAGATCTCTTCGAGAGGAAGCATATATCAAATTTATGTATACATCAGTTTACTCACTGCATATAACAAACTAATCAAAAAAAAAAAAAAAAACTTGTGATTAAATCAACAATAGAGTATCTCTTCTATAAGGGAACGGGCATCTTTTTTTAGGTTGTGGCAGATGGAAGCAGGCAGTGGTTTAGATACCACAACCTGTGCTAAACTCTATGCCTCAAGAACTTCTCACTTGACAAATCCAGACAAAAAGGCTTGATGAGGAACAGTTTCTTTATTCTACTGAATGTAAGTTAGGTTTGATACAATGAGATGAACAAATATCTACACATAAGACTTTTTAGACATTGTGACAAAAAACTAAATAGAAGTTTAACCTTTTTAACGTATTTTTTTTTTTGCTACATCTCAAATGACAAATTAATTGAAATTATCACAATTCTCTTACTTTTTCAGTCATTCCATCCTTTTTTTTTTCTTGGTGGATTGCAATAAGCTTAATCTGATTTACCAGTTACTAGGTAAACCATACCTTTTTCGGATTCCATCAATCAATAATATAATAAAATTGATCACATCACTTTATGTAATCATAGAAAAAAAAAAAAAGAAAAAAGAAAACATTTTCATTGTTTATGAAGAATAGAAGAGCCAAAAAAAAAAAAAAAAAAAGTAGTGTTCAATCACTAAAATATGATTTGTTTCCACAAATGAATAGAAACGAAAAAAAAGAAAAATCAAATCAAAAGATGAAATCATCTGAATTTGTTTTTCTTTTCTTTTCCTTTTTCAATTTTAAAATTTTATCATTAAGATCTTCTTCCACCACCGACTGTAACAGATCGACCACCAATAGGTCCAGAGAAAGTACCACGACCACGACCACCTCTAAAATCTGTACAAAAAGAGACCATAACCCGAAAACAAAATAATCATTAGTTTTTTTTTGTTTCTCCAAACGTCACCAAAAAGAAAAAAACAAGCCTACTATAGAGAAAAAGAAAGAGAAAGTCAGATACTAACTTTTAACACCACCACGTCTTGGACCACGACCTTGGCCATCACCATCTTTTCTATCATTACCATTAACCCTTTGATTATCATTGTTATTACGATCTTGACCATTGACTTTAGATTCTAGATAACGGTCATTAGTTTCTGATAAATTATTAACTTTGTCAATCAAATTCAAAGTTAATTGTTGTAATTTAGAGAAATCTAATTTTGATATAACCAAAACTTTTGAAATTTGATCTAGACTCGATCCTAATAATTCTTCATTCCATAACATTTTTGATATAATTGAAGTGATTATATTTATGGGTAATTCAAATGTATTGGATAAATATTCTAATGAAATTGATGAATAATATGTTGAATATGTAAACAAGTAAGTCCTCAATGCTTCTTCTTGAATTTTTCTGTTTTTTTTTTTTTTTTTTTTTTTTTTTTGGAGAGAAATAAATAAATTCATATCAGTCCTTTTTTTTTTTCTTAGAAACCAATTCAAATTTTTCTAGGAAATTTAAAAATGAAAAATAAACAAACCTTTTTAACATAGATTTTAATGAATCTTGATTCATCATTAAATTCCAAATTTTAATAGAACTGATTAATTCATAACATTTCTTCCAATCTGAATTTTGTAATGCTTTTGATGCTTGCATAATATGATCTCTTTTATTTTCAGGTGGTCCAACAAAGATTTGTTTCTCATTGTAATCAAACATTCTACGAAATGTTCTAGATATAATTTTTTTCTTTAATTCTGCCTCATTATTTCCTACTATTCCCGATGATAATTGTGCTAAATTTGGAATTTCTAATAACATAGATGAAACTAAATAAATAGATTCTAATAATTCTAAATTTATATGCATATGAAATGGTAATTGTCTTTGTCTTTCTAATTTTTCTTGTTCTATGGTTAATTGTGAATATCTTTGTGATTGTAATCCTTGTGCTAAAAGTTCTTTTACTCTTTGTGATGCGAATATATCTTGTAAAGTTGATTGACTTTCTTTGATTAATCCAAGTCTAAATGCAGATAAACCTAATTGTACTACAGCACGATTGAACATAATTTGGGTTCCTACATCTGCTCCATGTACTGTCTCTTGTAAGTGTGACATTAACAACATATCACGAGCTGTATAATACTCATCATGAAGTGCGTAATTATAAATGTGACAAAGCATGGCTCGAGTACGAAGGAGCGAGACTTCAGTCTTGTAAAGATAAACGCAAAGTGAGTGAATCAGACCTGAAGATGAGTATGGTTCGGAATCGGTTGCTGTGGAGGCTTGAACTGAAGAAGTGACAATCTGTGATGGTAAATCTGGCACAGCTTGTTCCAAAGCTTGAATAACTGCATCAGGCTATGAAAAAGAAAAATGATAGCATTAAATTTTTATGAAACCTTGACAGATGTTCTCAAAAAAAAAAAAAAAAGAATGTATATATAACAATAGTTACTTACTTTGCAGTAAATATGTTCAAGTCGTCTCATCACCGCCTTTCCAGTAGCATCAACTAAACCAATTCTTTCAAAGTAACTCTGAGCACGAACGATAGTAGAATAAATTTCTTTTTCATCTTTAAGTCTTTCAATATATTCACTTGTATGTGGATCTATATTTTGTAAGCTCTTGGTAAACTCATCATCTAATCGATCTAGTAAACTACTAATACTACCCCTTACTTCTAATTTAGTTGTACCATCCTCATTAGGTGCACGTTCTTCTTGATCATCATAATCTTCAGTTTCTTCTTTAACAACATATTGTGGTTCATTAGTAAGTAAAGTAATTAATTCATCTAATTTACTACGCGCTGATTTCCAGTTTTCACTTGGCATATGAGTTACAGCAGAAGGATTATAATCAAACTGACTTGAAACTAAAGCCAATAAGATTCTAATACGTTGATAAGTTGTACTAGAGATACTTAAGAGTTTTTCAAGTATCATTAATTGCTCTTGTCTATCTGTATTCTTCTTTCCACGCGCTTCTAATACAGCTTGTAAAGTTTTGAAAATTGAGTCAGGTGAAAAGGAGAAAGATTTACCACCTTTACCAACTATTGTAAAATCGTCATCATCTGCTTGTCCTCCTGCTGTGTTACTTGTAGCAGTAGTTGATTTTTTTACTTTTTTTTCAATTGGAATAGCTACCGATGCAGCGATTTCTGCTTCAAATGCTACGGGGTCCTATATATTTCAATTTTGTGAAGAAAAAAAAACGCGTTATTATTAAAATCCAACAGCTTTTCGAGACTTTCATACGATCACTTAAAAAGACTTACAGCTTTATATTTTTCGAAAATAGATTCGTGCTCTCTAACTACTTTCTTAAGTTTTTGTTTCATTGTATTAAAAGCTTTAGCATTTGTAGCATTCATTTTTTTCTTTATAGTCGCATTAGCATTTGTTTCGATCTGACCTTCTTCTAAGCTTAAGATCACTTTGATATATGCAATAGGAATAGGTTCAGAAGGATCAGGTTGACGTTGTACTAAACGGGTGAGTTTATCAAATTCTATATTTTTTTAAAAAAAAAGTCAATCAAATGTAAGTATAAATAAGTAATCGAGATGGAAAGAAACAATCTAGAATATTGATTGAATCTTACCAGCACTAATGACACCCCAATCATTTATTTTTATACCATTTTCCATAATTTTCACACTACTATCAATTTCATCTTGTCTTTTACTTTTAGCACTTTTTACAATTCTACGACCTTCATCTTCTGAATCACTATCACTATCACTATCAGCACCGACTAAGAATTTATTAGCTTTACCAATTACTTTTGGCCTGTTAGGATCATCTGAATCTGATTCATCTGATTCATCTGAATCTGAATCATCTGAGTCATCTGAATCGTTATCACCAGTTTTTAAGAATCTATTTTTTAAAGTATTTGCTGCTTTTTTTTTACTTTCTAAACCTGAATCTGAACCTGTCGCATCTGATAAAAGTTCTTCATCACTTGATGAATCTGATTCGGAGTCTGATCCTACTGTCCTGAAGAATGAGGACATGATTTAAGTTCTTGTGTGATTATTTAATCGATTGAGGAGACAATTTTTGATTTTGATTTTACTTTATTTTTTTTATTTTATTTTATTTTTTTGGTTGAAAATTCTGATGAAAATTGACGACCCGGTTTGATTTAGGAGTTAACAAGTGAGTTGGTGTCAAGTAGGGTTAGGTTTGATAAGTTAGACCCAGGGCGACTTAAGGGTAATACATATCCAGACCATAGGATAGAGATAGAAACTGACTCATTGAAAATTGAAAAACAATACATCATTAAAATGGTACCACCATCTTCAAATCATAACTCAAGTAAAGTATCAATCGATTCATCACATTTTCATAATCAATTCAAAACTAACCATTGAAAATTGATTCCCAGATGATACAAAAAATCAGTCTTCAAACGTGGCACCACTCATAAGTCCACCAAACACAGTATTACATTCAGCCATTATAACAGGTTGTAAAGTAATGGCTCAACGTTTAGATGAAAATGAACCACGTAAGGCAGAAGTTTTAGGGATCAGACCTAAAGTCATTAGGCGCTCAAGGTTCAATAAAATTAATAAAGAAGATAAAGAAATTATCACAACAGAAGAGAAAGATGAAGATCAGATCGAATTTTAGTTAGTCATATATAAACATTTATTTTGATAATCACATAAAAAAAAGAAAACTGATCTAGATTCTTGTTATCTTGTTAAATAATATCAGTTTACATTGGGTAGGTTATAATAAACGATTAGACGAATGGGTAATAGGATCTAGAGTTTGTATTAATCAACCTATTGAATGGCCAATCATTAATCAAAGTAATTCAAATCATAATTCAATGCCCATCAATTTAACTAACGGAAAACAATCACGTAAATCTACTCTAAAAAAAGAGAGCATAAATTCAGGAAAACTTCGAAAAGTAGCCATTAAGAATGCACAAAAGAAAAGAAGACAAACTAGTATAGAAATTAATACTGTAGATGATCATTCTAGTCAACCTATGATAATAGATTCAGAAAGTGCAGTCAGTGATGAAGAAGAAGATGAGGAAGAAGAGGAAGAAGAGGAAGATGAAGAAATAGAAGAAGTAGAATCAGAACAAGCAAGTTTCTCAAAAGAAGATGAAATTGAAAAATTAAGGACATCAGGTTCAATGACACAATCTAATCATGAAATTTCAAGAGTCAAAAATTTAAATTTAATTCAAATAGGTAAACATGAAATTGAAGCATGGTATTTTTCACCATATCCCATCGAATTTTTTAATTTACCTATATTATATATTTGTGAATTTTGTTTATCATTTTACAAAAGTGAATATCAAATTTTTAGACATAGAAAAAAATGTAAAGTATTACATCCACCTGGAAATGAGATATATAGAAATGAAGATTTACATTTTTTTGAGATAGATGGTAGAAGACAAAAGACTTGGTGTAGAAATTTATCATTATTATCCAAATGTTTTTTAGACCATAAAACTTTATATTATGATGTAGATCCATTTTTATTTTATATCATGTGTAAAAGAGATTCAAATGGTTTACATTTAATTGGTTATTTTTCAAAAGAGAAAGAATCATTGGAAAATTATAATGTTGCTTGTATTTTAACTTTACCACAATACCAAAGGTTTGGATTTGGTAAATTATTAATCGAATTTTCTTATGAATTATCTAAAAAAGAATTAAAATTAGGTTCACCTGAAAAACCTTTATCTGATTTAGGTTTATTATCTTATAGAGCTTATTGGGAAGAAACCATTATTGATTTAATTCTAGATAACCTTTCTAAAGGTTTAGATATCTCTATTGATGAAATCTCTCAAAGGACTGCTATAGTACATTCTGATGTAATGCATGTTTGTCAAACTTTACAAATTCTTAAATAGTTAAGTTTCTTTATCTTGTTTTTTATTTTTTATTTTTTGGAAAGCAAAGCTTAACTGTTTTTTTTTGCTTACCTCTTGTTTCATTTTTTAGTCATGATAAACAACATGTAATTTGTTTATCTGATGCTATAATCGAAAGACATGAACGTAATCAAAAAAAGAAACGTAAAAGAATCCAACCAAGTAGATTAAATTGGAAACCTCCTGTATTTTCTAGAGCTCAACTTCAGTTTGGTTTCTAATCTATTTTCTCTTATAAATCTTTGATAAGACAATGTAGATAATAAATAGGTCCAACAAAAATTGATATTTGATTCAAAGTTGTATTATTGATTACTTAACTTATTCATAAGATGTTTCACTTTTTTTTTTTGTATTTTTTTTTTCGGAGGTGTTAATAATTTGGATTATAAATCTTTGTTTTAAATTAAACTTGAATGATACTTTTCATATTATGGTACACTACATCAATAGTTGAGAATAAAGATAAGTTTTGGAAAAGGTACATACTGCTGCGTTCGGCAAAAAGTATATGTGCCATACATACATGTAATTTAGACATATATAAGTCTCAAAAATTGGCCTTCGGTAAACCTTATTTTGGACAATATGTCCAGATATATATACAGTAGACATATATATTTACTTTTACATATAGGAATATATAAGGCTCGCACCCGGGCCCCCTAATGGGACCATAGAGCAGGCCCTGGCCCCCTTAAACTGGGCCTGCCACGGGCTGGCATCGTTATGATGGGGCAGCCACGGAGCGCCTCGGGCCTGCCCTAACTGGAGGATACATCCAATTTATACCTTGAAGATCCTTTCCATGTGACTTTATGCAAGGAATGCATATGCTTTGTGCATCCGGCTTCCCTTTGATAGTCATCAGCCCCACTAAGTATCACTATGCCGCCAAACATCTTGCACCCAACCTCCACCCATCCGGACTTATCACTCCT